>CAXIWR010000199.1:0-17500 GCA_964036265.1 Daptonema setosum | reverse complement strand
TGACCACTTTTCTTTATACAGTAAATTCTGTATCTGCATTCATACTCTACTAGGTGAGCCGTAAGATACTTTGATGAAGCTTTGAAATTTTGAAACTAATTTTACTACCATATTCTGAATGTAAAATCAAATTCCGCAGTTTCGGCCCACCCTGTAGCGCTTTTTTGCTTATTGTTGAGTGTGGGCGGTGTATAGAAAGGCGTTATATGGGGCAACTTTATTGAACACCATAGTTAATTATATTATACTATTATGATTTACTGTACCATATTACTGTATCATTTTGTTATTATAATTGTACATTTTTAGGGTTGTCGTGGTCAATTAGCGGAAAATGCGAAAAATCTATGTAGTTTTCCAGTTTTCCATGTTTGAATACGAAATTCTCATTAAAATAGCGGTATTGATTCACACACCCCTAGTCAAACACCATAATTATGATTCTCATGAATCGATCACCTGATATGGTCAGAGTCTTTCCCATGATTTGCATTTCATCGACGATATAATAATGACAGACTGAACCGTTCACATTATTGCTTTATTGTACAGTAGTTTTCATTACTTTTATCACTTTATTGATATTATAAAAAATATTGAGATACTATAAAAATAATATGAATAATAATCGAACAATGGGGGCTTATTGATTTACAAAATCAAATTGACAAAAACAGCAAGTGTAATTGAAGAGATTGATTTTGAAACATTCTCACAAACTATACCGACATCCGGAAAACCAGGACAATTTACTGTACATCCACAGAAACAACAACAACAACAACAACAACAACAACAACAACAACAACAACAACAACAACAACAACAACAACAACAACAACAACAACAACAACAACAACAACAACAACAACCATGAGTTCAGAAAACTCCTCCTCTGTTCATTCGCTTTTGAAAACAGGCTGACTTTTCGACGTTTCCGACATCTTTTATTAGAGTCGATTCCCTATATTGCCTGCGCTATTTATAATATAGACGAGGACACAACGGAGTCCGCCATATCATAAATATGCATGTGCTAACGATGTGTCTGGCGAAAAATTACAACACACCAGTAAAAAACAGAGTTTTATATAATCTTCTGCTCATAATCGATCATTGTATAGTTTAGTTCTAATCTGATGAATTGACATGTTTATGTATAAAAATCATATGCTCCAATTTGACTCCGAAGCCATCCGCTCCGTGATAACAGCGATCATGCTCCGGCATTATGTGCCATAAATGGCCAAGTACCAGATAAGATGTGCCAGGGGCCGATTGACCGACGATTTCGATTAATTCTGGGTGATTCCGTGTCAAGTGCTGGCGGGACTTCAGAGAGGAAGATCCTCGGAAGATCTTTAAGAGGGAGAGAAACCTCTGCCAAGGGTAGAAAGTGGGGAGATTGGGAATCGGCAGTTGGAAGGTCAGTTTATGCATACGGTTATAAAGTGGGATCATAATGTTTAGCTTTGCAACTCGTCCGCTAGTGCTAGTCATGCTGTCATCCTATATTCCCGCTTACAAACCCACAACCATATACTCGACTTTTTCCAGCCAGTAATTCACAACCACATAAGTGTATTGCCCGAGCGAAAATCAGGCATTTGTTGAACTACTTTGAAATTCCTCGTTCATCTGCTTCCATTGGATTCAACATTTGGCATTTATTCGGGTTTTCATTGAGTTTTTTTCACAGGAAAAAAAAACAGATTTTATTGAATTAGTTTATTTATCGACCACCCGTGCCAAATGTTTCATCGGGAATTCTTCATTTCTGATGTCATCAACACACCATAACAAAATGAAGTTTTCGCATTGACCAGACAACTTTTTACACATACGTATTCCCCCAATTTTTTTGCACCGTTTTGAAACAAATACTTTTTTATATATTTTTTTACAAAAAGACGTGTTCCATTAACATTGTTTTTTCGAAGAGAAAGAGTGCACATGGCACAAGGAGACGACCGGAGTATCAAATATCGGCTTTGATATTGACACAAGTGACAGACCGCAATCATCAGATCGATATGTACGTTCCAGACCATGGTCTTCTACAAACAAATACCGAAAGCCCGGATGTTGTTTCTGCAAGAAAAATTTTTGTGCAAATCTTCTGATAACGAAACATCAGACAATCAGTGTTAACTGTTAACACGCACATCAATCATCATCCCCCGATGGTATACTGTGTCAAACTAAGGTGTCAACCGAGTTGAATTGAGGCTAGTTGTGTTTCATTATCAGACGTTTGGGCAACATTTTTGCTTGCAGAAACAACATACAGACTCTTGTAGAAAATCGCTGCGCCGGGCCCCAAAGTAAAAACTTGAAGCAATTGAAAATCCTGACCTTTCTGGCAAAAGTTCACGTTTTCCAAGTTTGTTTTCTCTGAAGCTTGAAATGAGAACCATTTCCCATCAAAAACTGACTTCATATTTGATGCTACACCAAACACCTGTCATTCTTCATTCATAACACCCATTACAGTCTCAATGAATGTGTTGTTTAGACCACCATGTATACATACGTACATGCCATAGCTCATAAACCCATGTACCATTGCTCAAATATGTACAGCTTATCCAGGGCTTCAAATTGGTCAAAAAGTTTTTGGCGCACAGTTCAAAGATTCAGATCTGCTTTTGACGCGCGTTCTAATTTTTGAGAATGAAATATTTTTTCACATATGTTAGGACAACATACATACAAACGTCGCACCTACATAATTCATCGCCCATGGGGTAACATGTACATTCAAATAGTTTTTTTATAACAAGAACCCCTGACCAAACTATAGCTCCGGTCACCTCTGACATTCCAACTGCTCATTCCAACTGTCCAAACGTTCGGTACTGTACCACTGAGTGACCTGAACATTAAATGTCACCGATCCATCAGATTTCATTTCAACCCAGCCGGCACCTTCCACTCCATTGACCCCTTTTCACTACGGTAGCTGAGGTAAATAAACGGCACATTAAAATTTAAATTATCACATAAATGTGATACTGTAGGAAGTAGAAATCCGAACTGCAAATTTCACATGTTAAAACCGTCATTTGTCAGAGCGAAAGTTAGAACAAGATTCTATAAAGGCTGATGATAAAATGCTCAGGTGCTCTGGTCACGTAGGCCACGTTCATAATTCATCCTGTAATTTGAGCCGGCTGATTCGGAAGGCGCACACGATATTAACGGATGGATTAACGTACTCCAACGTCATTTTACCAGGGTTAAGGCAGTCCGTTTCACTCACTCAGCTAAATCACGTATTCTGCAAGCAAAAATATTGCCCAAAACGTCTAATAATGAAACATCACTAGCTTCAACTCAACTCGGTTGACACCATAGTTTTACACAGTACAGCATGGGGTGAAGATGATTGATGTGTGTGTTAGCACTGATTGTCTGTTGTTTTCATTATCAGACGTTTTGGCAAATATTCTTATTTGCATAAACATACGGGCTTCATTAAGTATATCAGCTTTATAGTGAAATAACGGTCATCCGATTTACAAATGACAATCACTGATCATCAACTACGTTCTTGAATGCGCTGTGTCTCAACCCGGGGCTCGAACCAGGATCATCGGCGAACGAGGCCGGCGCCTTAACCACTTGACAAGGGAAGCGACGTTTTGTTGTTGATCCAGGTTGGCCTGAGCATCTAAAACCCGTGCCGGAAGATACGGTAATCAGCCATGGGAAAAGGGAAAACCGAATATGTACATAATTACGCTTGATTACACGGGGCATCCGATCAGACCAACGTTGATTGTCCATGTGCGTTTTTCGTGTTCAGTATGTACATTTTAAATGTAGTTTACGTATTTTGTCTAATTTGTATAAAACAGGAAAAAGAATCATGGTTAATATCATATCATCCGATAGCATTGATTACTGCTACTGTAACCAAACTCCAATACTTACACCACATTTGAGCCCAGACGGCGGTATCATGAACTTGGTTACCCTGGATATGAGCCGATTAGTAGTTGTACGTGGACATTGCCATTGGACGAGTGAATCGGCTTTGCGATACCATACCAGGTTCAGATGCTTCATATTTACCACTTATGGTTATGGTATTTATGTATCGTTAGCGTAATCCTCTCAAAGCTTGCAACTTCATAGAACTCTAACAACTACTTCTAACAATCGTTTTAGCAGCTCAGATTTGCAACTGTTTTCTCCAACTGGTCACTGTATGTATGTACATACATGTTAGTTATTTTTGCATGAGATATAAAATATGTATGCTCGTTTTTACTGCATAATACATTATTGAGAGGTCCACTCAGAGTTACTGTAACACTTGAGTGTTGAAGTACACATGTAGTGCAAATTCAGCTCACTGACGACTTTGTCCGTTTTCTTTTTTTAACTTGAAGTACATATAACTGTTTTTGAATGACATTTGAGCCGAAACCACATTAAGTTCTCAATTTCTTACAATCACAAATGAATATGCATAAATCTCTACCATGTGTCCAACAACATTAACTGGTAAATATCAAGATAGTTGCATTACCGTCCGTCCACTTGGAAATAGGAAAACGTCAATTTAGGTTTGTCAGAAATGCATGACACTCTGTATGATCACTGTTGCCTTACATATATAGAACAGTTCCATGTTCGTACGGTTATTTCGTAGAGAAAATGACGTACTGTACATATGTTGTTGATGACCAAATGGTTGATTCCTAGAAAACGTCATTCAACTCAATTTGCGAAAAATTGCTTCGACCTTATGACTTGCTTTGGTATCACATTCTGGCAAAAACTTGGTCATTTGATTTGAGTGATCAACAAATGTTTGCAGATTTGAGAATGTATGTTTCACATAAAAAATCAAATTTTTTTTAAACTATGACGTAGTGTTTGTTCAACAACAATTGAAGGTTATGAGAGACATGTAAACATAGCAAGGAATTCAAAAGGTTAAGATGTGTTTGTTTGAGCTCTATGAAAAGCATAGAAGTACATTGCAATTTCAGTAGATTAGAATGAATGATTCATGTATCATGTGATTAACGTTAAGACTTTTAATTGTTACATATTTATCGAGTTAAACATTACATAGTTTTTCGCAACCACAGTTGTGACATCGGTAAACATACCTGTCTGAATAATACCTGCCTTACATACAAAAAAGAGAATAAATCATGCATGTGCGGTCAAATAGTCGGTACGTCCGTTGGAACGTGTCAGGAAACAGTGGCCAACATACATTCATACAGTATGTACATACATATGTCATGGCACCGATTCGGATTCGAACGCTGAATAGCAGAGCGGTTGATGTTTGCCTTCAGGGCTCGTGACCTTGCATCTTATACTGTAGTTTCCATAATTGATAAGCAGATTAAATAAAATAAAATGTACCAATTTTCCCCGATTTTTTTTCGGTACGTGATTTTTTTTCAGACGCGCATTGCACGCACAGTTGCATGTCTGTGCACTCTTAGAAAAGTCTGGCTGAGGTAAAAAAATTATAATAGGCTTTCGAATTTTGTCTTATATTCAATTGTGAGCCAGTATATGGAAATAATCTGACTTACAGAGAAAAACAAGTTTCGCCGCTGATCTGTTTACAGAATTGCCAGGCAATTATGTGAATGGAAAGCTGTTTATATAATTGTTTATATAGAGAAAACAGTGAACGGATGTTTATTAGATGAGAATCTGGCTGGATTGGAAACGAATCTGATTGGCGTCGTTTATGTACAGACAGACACAATCAGTGAGAGGTTCACGTAAAAATATCGTACATACATTCCTATTCTGATTAGCTCATTATCAGTGTTTGATTATCTGAGTTTAGATTCCGCTGGCAACTGACAAATCAACCCTTCACTCACTCACTCACTCACTCCCTCCCTCACTCACTCACTCACTCACTCACTCACTCACTCACTCACTCACTCACTCACTCACTCACTCACTCACTCACTCACTCACTCACTCACTCACTCACTCACTCACTCACTCACTCACTCACTCACTCACTCACTCACTCACTCACTCACTCACTCACTCACTCACTCACTCACTCACTCACTCACTCACTCACTCACTCACTCACTCACTCATTCACTCACTCACTCACTCACTCACTCACTCACTCACTCACTCACTCACGCACTCACTCACTCACGCACGCACTCACTCACTCACTCACTCACTCACTCACTCACTCACTCACTCACTCACTCACTCACTCACTCACTCACGCACTCACTCACTCACGCACGCACTCACCCACACACTCACTGAGATATACCAGAAGGAGAAGGAAGGCAAATAAAGAACGGTTAATAGTGTTAGTATTAAGAAGCGATGTCTGCGTATGTGCCTTCCTTGGATGGCTCTGTCTAGATGACATTGAAGCTCCTCTGATAACGGTACCATCCAAACCGGACGTATGTACTGCTAACGTCCGAGGTATTTTTGAAGGGTGCCCGATCCGAAGTGGGCAACATACGTAAGTGTTCGAAAGAATGAATATAATTCTGGTTCTGATGTAGTCATGTGAGTCTAACTTATGTACTTCAGCTTATCTGTCATCCGATAACACCAAATAATATTGATTAATTTGTCGATGTTCAATGACAAGAGATTTTTCAACGTTTCTAATTGCAGTTTCAGGCTTAGTTTCAATGAGAACAGACCTATTTGTGACATAATGTGGTTCTATGACTCCATGTTTTACTTTCGTTTTCACTGATGCTCTCCAAAGTTCTATCACTGAGTTTTGAAGCAGTTCAAAAATAAAAATATTTGAATCATTTTGAGCCATTCTCAGATTTTAAAATCTCGTATGCAACTGACACTGAAGGAAAAGTCTTACACAAACCCGATTCGAATTTTTTTTCATAATCAATCATGAGCAGTATAGGCATTACATAATCTACATCATCCGTAATTCGACCTCAGTCAGAAAATAATAATAAAATACTGAGATTGAAGGATGTTCATATCTACATTTCTCATCACGCATGGTCAGTTCAATATCGTGATTGATCACAATGACCAACTAGACGACCACACACAATGGATACATTTTTTGTTTTGTTTCAAGCATTGCCATTTTATACAGAAATTGGCACATTTTCTTTAAAGAAAAGTGCATTGAAAAGAGCCACTGATGCTGTTATTCGTGATAAGACTACGTTATTCTTGCCCATCACACATTAATTTTTTATTCAATCCATTGGAATGAGTAAAAATGCGTTTATTTGTTAATAATTAATAATAAAAATATTTGTAGTATTTGAATCAGTGGGTTAGGGTTGTATATATAGAATAATACATAACAATAATTGGATCGTTATCGCCAACGGCTAAACCACATGTTATCTTCGGCAACTGCTATTCGAAGATGGCATTCGCGTGTTATCCCGTCATTACACAACTATTCCTGATATATGGAGGCCTTTCTTTATGAAATACTCTTTTTGGTTTTTACATGAAATAAAAGGGAAAAATAACCGGTGTTTCCCGTTTCGGGGATTCTTGATTCTCGCTAGAATGTCGAACAATTTTCACCTTTGCTTTACGGCCTCCTTATCTGCACCATTATGTATCCCACAAGCTAATTCTTCCTTATCTCATCTTCACATCAAAATTACTTTGTACATAAAATTTGTACCAGCTTAACTGGAATAGCGCTCTGAAACCCCGTAATTTTCGGCAAACTTTACACTTTAGTGGTTTTTTGAAATCGGAGAAACTTGCGCCACCCACTCCATCCAATTCATCTCTTCATTGCAGCTGTGATTGACAACCCGTAATTGGTGTCTCAGCAGGGTATCTCGTTAAGGAAAATTTCAGCAAATCTTTTACTATATGGTTAATGATTTGGGATTGTGTATTAGTATGTTGTCCACATGTAGTGTGAACCACTGCAATTTTGGTACGTTTGAACATGCGCTGAAATTTGAATACGCGCCAAAAAGATAACGGTAATGTTTTTGGAGTAACGATAACATCTGACCAGATTTTATATGTGGGAGCCGGAGCCGGGAGGTCACCGAAGAACCTCTAAATGTTTTCTACCCAACTGAAAAAAGTGAGTGTCATTCACTGGCGGACGAGCCGAACCTCCAAAGAGAGGGGAATTTCGTCAAAGAGGGGGGAGGGGGGTGGGGGATCGGCAGAAATTATGCCATTTTCCCTACACCCTAAGGAACAAACTCTATTTAAAAAATGCCAAAAAGGGGAAATTCCACTTTTCCCTCCCCTTCCCGTCCGCTAGTGGTGTCAATAGATTGAGAAAGAATGGAATCCAAAATCCAGAATCGAAATGTTTGTTGGATGAAATTTCAGACAAATTAAGCAGTCGTGTGTCTCTCTGATCTGGTAATATTGAGTAAGTAACAGATGAACCAACGCTAATAAGTCACACCGATTTCACGCCATAATTCAACTGATTACGGTATAGATTGCCATCACAGCTCAACTTCAACAATCAATCACCCTGCCGTAATTTCAGCTCTGCTAAACGTTGCTCAACGGCTTCAATATTCTGTTAAGGTGCAGAAGACAGGACCAGAAGTGAAAATAATGTTTTATATATAAAGAACAAAATGTAGCCTCATGGCAGCAATGTAAAAACAACACAAGACCCTATGCATCTTATTGACTAATGGCGACGGAAAGTTTTCCAGATCATAACTACTGATTTGGGTACATTATGTGGGAAGGTCATTTAATGCCACTCAATCGGTAATTACCTGTTGATGTACCTCCTAAAGATAGGCGGTAACGACCAACAATGCCCTCCAAATCAGGTCAAATCAAACGATCTGTTAAAGTACCTTCACACTCGACTAGAAGACGATGGTTATGTACGATGAGGACAACTAAATGGTTCCATAATCATAAGTTATTTTATGCAGTCCTAATGTTCATGAACTACATTGAGATAACTACGTATAAGAATTAAAAAAAAGTACTCCAATAGAATTGTCAAACTACAGGGTTGTCCAAAAAAGTGCCAACACTTTTGTGCGGAATATCTTGTGACACTTCATTCCGATTGATATGAAATTTTCAGGGATTAACATCAACATATTAACTTAAATAAATGTATAATATCAGAGAGATCGGCCAATCACAGCGGCCGTCACGCCTCATGGCGTGGAAAACTGCGCATGGAGGAAAAACCGAGGTCTACATCACTTGTTGCATGTACTATTATTTTCACTTGTCAGGGTAAACATCAACCTTAGTTGGTTGAGCAAGTAAAGTTTCGATGGATGTCAGCGTTTTTTCTAAATCATTTTTGATTCTGAACCTTGCTTTTTTTCGTATAAAAAGTTATTTGTTCATAATTTTTTTATAAGGCAATAAAATGACTTTTTTTGGCTTAACAGAAAAATGTTACATTCTTGAGCAAAAAAATTCAAAATACCACTTCAAATTTACTAAAATTAAAGGTAAGACATAGAAATATGTTTATTTCAATTGATAGCTACCTGTCAATTCATGTTTCATTCAAAACGTCTATAAAATGCTTTGTGTCAGCACGCGTATATACCTCGGTTTTCCCTCCACACGCAGTTTTCCACGCAATCAGGCGTGATGGCCGCTGTGATTGACTGATTTCTCTGATATTATACAGTTCGCTAAGTTAATATGTTGGTGTTAATCCCTGAGAAGCGCAATGAAATTGGTGGTCTGTGACAGAAGATATTCACCGCCAAAGTGTTGGAATTTTTTTTGGACCACCCTGTATTTGACGGAAAACATCTATCCGATCCACTGATTGGACGGGAATCGTTTGAACCGAACATATGGCTCGCTGATGGAGTGTTCAAGAATCAGTAGGTTTCACTGATCGTATGCCCTGATACGGCACCGTCTGGCCTCAGAACGGATGGCCTCCGAACGTCTCTGATAAAACTTCATTAACGTTGTAATATCGGTTTCTGTCTAATTTTTGATGAATTGTTGCCCAGATGTGATACACTGATAAGGAACACCCAGTCAATTTAGTTTTTTTAGTTGGGAATTTGTTCAACGGGTGTCTGCCGTTTCGACGACGAAAACTGAGACATACATGATCGCTAGTGGTCTGTAAACCAACATGTGGCATTTTTTTGAAAAGATATTCGGTGAAATCTCACTTCAGGGAATGTCTATTCGGTAAACTGATTTTCGGTAAACCGATTTTCGGTACAACTTTCGGTTAAAAAAATCGGTGAAAACGATTTTCGGTAAACAGATTTTGTTGAAACTCACCGGACTCCTTTCCTAATGCTTATTTCAAATTATTACATCCCGAATCTGTTTGTTTTTCGGTTGTTCATAACGGCACAAAACAAGGTGTACAGTAATTCCAAAAACACTTTTCATGAAACACGGTGTCTGTTCCCGAGCAATTTTCGTGTTTGGTGAATCGTATCGAATGGCAGTCGACTACGGCACCTGACTCATGGTGAATCACTTGCGGACGAGGGAAGAACGGTAAAATGGAATTCCCGCCTCTTTGGCGTTTTCAAAAAATATAATTTGTTCCTTAAGGTGGAGGTAAAATGGCCTATTCCATGTGAATTCCCTCCTCTTTGGAAAGATTATCCCTTCCTTTGGAGGTTTGACTAGTCCGCCAGTGTAGCGGATAGTTTACTGAATACCTTACCGTGAGAACATAAACATGTGTGAATTGTTATAATTCGTGTGACATAAATATTTATTAAAAAAAAATTGTGCCAAACAATTTCATCAGAGTTCTTCAATCCAGTAATATGGTAGTCAGTTTCATATTCGGTGAAATCCGGTATTATCCGGGAGATATTCTGGAGTTCAACCGATCATGTGAGTTGTGACCTGGTGATACCTTGTGAGCTGTGTTGTGAGTTAGAAAGCTCACCCAACTATACTTTTCTGGTTTTTCTGTATTCAATATTTTGTTGCTATACGAAGTTTATTCAAAACATGGTCAGAAATTCGATGTCAACTGCGATCTCCATCCATAACTGTCTGATGGTGTTTTATGTTAGATGATAAAGAATATCGTATCATGCACTTCTGTCATTCATCGAACTTTGCCTGGATCATGATACATCGGGCCGTGTGTTCCGTCCGATTACCGTATTCCAGTGCTGTTTTCTGCTAGTTTAAAAGTCACATACCACTTCATGATTTGCATGCATTCAGGAATGTGCAATAGGATGGGGTCATGAAATGTGATCGTCCTCATCTATCACTTCAATGTGTCTACCCTCAGTCTATCATCTTTATCACTGGTTTTAATTCAGCAACATCTCTAGTTTGACTAGCTACATACAGTAGCTATGACTAGTTGGCTGTTGGAAAAATCTCAACCTGAAACATTACCTACTACGTACACAATGTAAGCATGCACGTAATGTTTCAGATACGACAGTTGCACCTAACACACCAAAAAACAACACATATAAATTATACCAACGTTGTCCTATTATCCATTCGAACATATAAACAGGAACTTCCCAATCTGGAAGGAAGCCAGGATTGATACTATTTAGACTGGTCTGGTCGGTGGCCACGAGTTTCCTGATATCATGGTATCATGGTATTGGTAATGTGTTGGGTTGGAAATTTGGAATCATGATTGGATGACGGCAAACCGAGCCAAAACCGTTACGCTTTTTATCGTGTTTTACTGCCGTCAACTATCGTTTGGAACCGGACGAGACCGGTAATAAATTCCACGAAACTCTACGGTCTGGCCGTTTAGACGTGTTTGGGAGGTTTCGATAGATTGTTCAGCTGTTCGGAAGATTCAGATATGCCAACCTTTAATCTTATGATCAAACTGTGAACTTCTGTTTACCGTATGTTGTTTCTGCAAGCAAAAGTATTGCCCAAAACATCTGATAATGAAACATGTTGAACCCCATGTTGTCCTCAGTATGTACACTACCGTTGTTCACAGGCCACAATCAAACTTCAATCGTTCAGATTCCAGCTAAGAGTGGCTTCATATTCAAACCAAACTTGCAACATTTTTCCAACATTTTTCGGGTTTGGCAGCTAACTCATGAAGCTTAATGTATCTAAAACGCAACCAAAATGTAATTTTGAAATATGTTGAAACCCTGAACGGTTATAAATTTTGGGCTACTTTGTGTACGTGCCTATTTTGAACCGCATCAGTACATATCAGTGCATTTATGGTTGAAAACATGTGCCATTTAAAATTGAGCATAACATGAGCGAACTGCAATCAAATCGATTCGGGCATTCGGTCCCGTTCCCACCAGCAGAGTTGCTCGCTTTTTATTGCATGCATAACAAACTGAATTATTTTCATTTATTTTTAACATGGCATTCATTTTTACAATTTGGTCGGTAACTATTTATAGAAATGCTGCTAAAAAAATAAGCGGCTTATGTATGATACTTGTATGATAGGCAGAAAAACCAAATGTGCATGCCGATGCCGAACAATTAATTATTTTAAACGCCCACATTTCTCCATGACAAACATAGTTTTTGTTAAGCTTGCATTTAACTGGCTTGGCTTCATTTTAATTGAGCAGGCTCTCTGCTCTTTTAAAAATCGTTTAAGTCATCGCAGTGTTCCCACTAAAACAACCGAAATAAAATAAACGTTTTTTAGATTTTCATACATTGTATTTCTCAGTTATACCAAACGAACTTGCCACACGGTTCATACCAAAGTTCCTGACAATAAAAAATTACCTGATTATTATTAGTTCATTCTTCAAGATGATATTTCAACTACATATACAGCAACTCGCAGTCCCAATAATCATCATCTTATTTTCTACTGTTCTTTCCTATGAGTCTAGCATAGTAATATGAAGCGATCAGTAAATCTAAAAGGGTTCAACGGTATAAAACGTCATTTCTGTTGAAACCACAGCCCGTGCTTACTGGCACCGTAAGATGCGATGGTATAGCTTTGGTCTGGTATCTCGTTACTATTTTTGTTTCTGAAAACCTTTTACTTAACGATTAATGAGTTGGGCTTGTTCATTAATATGTTGTCCAGATAAAAATGTGGAAAGCTGAAAACTATTTTTTGAAAGCGCGCCGAGAGGAAAGAATGAGCATCGAAAGAATTACAGTAAAATTTCGGAGTAACGAAAACTCGGAGCAGGCTTTATATAGAGCACTCTGATGGTGGCAACACATGGATGACTTGACACCTGATCTCACATGTATCTTATGCCAAGGGTGAAGGCACGCTCACCCATTCGCCGAGTGATAGTCGTCCAAAGAGAAATGTCTTTAAAGATCTTCTGAGGCCATCGGCTTCTTTTTATCTGCCTTCTAACGAATGCCTTACAGTTTTCACTGGTGGAAAAGGGAAAATATCCTACTTTGCCTTTCTCATCCGATAATACAATTTTGGCCGGATCACCCGGTAAAATTCATGTTTATTATATCGTTGTGATGTATTTTATACGACGATCGGTTTATCAGTCAACTAGTTATCGCTCATTCTACTCGAAATTCGGTAATTAAAGTTCTGGAAAGTTCCTAATAAAAACTGATGTTTCTTGCTTTCTATCGTACATGATTCAATGTTTTCTGGTTCTCTTTTTATAGCGTAGATAAGTTTTTTTGTTCATTTGACTATTCATTTTATTTGATCTACTATGTACGACGACATTTTGATGCGATGTTTGTACGTGCTAATCCTTCCTGTCGACAGAAACATGACGGAGGGATAAAAAGAGATCAGATAAGGGACAGATTTCGATATTAACTGGATACAAATTTTGTTTACAGATATCAGTTGCAGGAAAAAAAATTGAAAAAACCTTGAGGTCCGGTTAATTCAAAATGCGATTAGGATTTTTGTTTTTTTAATGTTGTTGTTGTTGTTGTTGTTGTTGTTGTTGTTGTTGTTGTTGTTGTTAAATGTGTCAATCACACCAGTACTCGTACATATGTACCTACAGTACATGCCCGTAATCAGTGAGATGGCATGGCACCATCACCGTATTGTTTGTACTGCCTTCAGACCACCAGGCCAGCCCATTTCGGCTAATCGCGGATGACGCAGTCAGGAGGCGACGTCTAAGCCATTTTGATTAATGACTTTAAATATCGTTTTTGAAAATGAAAAGTGGTCTTGATTTCTATAAAAGCAACGGTTACGATATGTTCATACAATTAAAGATGACTTCGTCTCCCTCGAGATACTGAATTCCACATTGCCACTTTCATCTGTTCGGTTACGAACATAAATTTAGCTGGGTCAGAGTATCTTGTTACGGAAATTCATTTCAATAAGTTCGTTTATGCCATGGCAATGAATTACATACAGTAGGCGCTCTGTTAGTATTGTTGCCCAGGTTGGTAGCATGAATCATGTGGAACGAATAATTTTTAAAAAAATTGAGTACGCGCCAAATCAAATTGTGTTCAGTGAGAAAAAGTTTTTGATAACAATAAAGACTGAAAAAAGCTATGACATATTTGTTCATTTGTTTTCATGTGTT
Source organism: Daptonema setosum (assembly GCA_964036265.1). NCBI lineage: Eukaryota > Metazoa > Nematoda > Chromadorea > Monhysterida > Xyalidae > Daptonema > Daptonema setosum. The sequence continues at coordinate 3,032 of CAXIWR010000199.1, read as the reverse complement.
TATGATAATTTTTATTATCAATAGTTCGATGTCATGCTATCGTAAAACTAAACCGATCCTTTGTTTCAATCTCAGTAGTTCAACAACCGTATCCAATAAATCAACTGAAAGTCATAAACCGATGAAAGTAATGTATAAACCAATAATGCATGTAACAAAATTAAAAACGCATCCCATGTTACCCCCATATAATCCCATCGTTAAAAGTGTGTTGAGAGGCCAAATGTCATAAAAATAATGACGATAAAGATGAAAGGTTTTACATGATTACCAAAATATTATTGGTTGTTTTTAATTAAGCCTTATTTAATTTTATTAATTTTTCTTTGTTGTTGATTTAGTATTCCAAAACTACCTAAACTTTTACATCCGGTGGAAAACTTCTCTTAAACCAATACCACATGCTACAGGCTCATGTTTCTCGAAAATATCGCTAACTAAAAACTGAGTTCCACAAATTTAGATTTGTGATAAATAACAAGTGGAGTAACAAAAGCCATCCAGCTACACGGCGGTGCAGGGAAGCTTTATCTACGGAAGGGGAAAAATTTTACGATCAAAGTTTTCTTTGTACGAGTCATAAAGCAGGGGGCGGAGCGGACATCATGAGCTTTTGGCAGTAAACTCAGGCATGCGGCAAATCCAAAGCCACATGTAATACACCAATGACCATACCAGTTACTTATGTCCATGTTTGTATCCAGTCCAGGTACATCTAAAAAATAACCTTACTATGTGAATATCACCTACACCTGTATGTACACCTTAGTTGCATCTAAAAAATTATCTTATGCACGTCCAATGACCAATAAATGTGCCATACTTATAGTTTTTTTTTCGTAAATTCATTTTTTATGTAGTTATAGGCCGATGTTCAAACAGCGGAATGAGTTAACTTGAGTTTTTGGCAGTTCATAAATATTTTTTTGAGGCGTGTCTTTGGGTTTACATCCATCAAGCTTTAGAAACGCCGTCTGAACGCCGTTGCATTATGGGCACACCTTTGCCAGCAGTGCGTGCACGTCCAGCTTCATGGGGGGTAGAAGCTGGACTGTCTAGCATCTGGACGTGCGGGGGGGTGAAGCTGGACGTACGGTATCTGGACGTACGTGCATCTGGACGTGCGGGGGGGTGAAGCTGGACGTACGGTCTCTGGATGTACGTGCATCTGGACGTGCGGGGGGGTGAAGCTGGACGTACGTGCATCTGGACGTACGTGCATCTGGACGTACGTGCATCTGGACGTACGTGCATCTGGACGTACGTGCATCTGGACGTACGGCATCTGGACGTACGTGCATCTGGACGTACGTGCATCTGGACGTACGTGCATCTGGACGTACGTGCATCTGGACGTACGTGCATCTGGACGTACGTGCATCTGGACGTACGAGCATCTGGACGTACGAGCATCTGGACGTACGTGCATCTGGACGTACGAGCATCTGGACGTACGTGCATCTGGACGTACGAGCATCTGGACGTACGTGCATCTGGACGTACGTGCATCTGGACGTACGTGCATCTGGACGTACGTGCATCTGGACGAGTGAGTATCTGGACGTACGTGCATCTGGACGTGTGAGTATCTGGACGTACGTGCAACTGGACGTGTAAGTATCTGGACGTACGTGCATCTGGACGTACGAGCATCTGGACGTACGAGCATCTGGACGTACGTGCATCTGGACGTACGTGCATCTGGACGTACGAGCATCTGGACGTACGTGCATCTGGACGTACGAGCATCTGGACGTGTAAGTATCTGGACGTACGTGCATCTGGACGTACGTGCATCTGGACGTACGAGCATCTGGACGTACGTGCATCTGGACGTACGTGCATCTGGACGTACGTGCATCTGGACGTACGTGCATCTGGACGTACGGCATCTGGACGTACGTGCATCTGGACGTACGTGCATCTGGACGTACGAGCATCTGGACGTACGTGCATCTGGACGTACGAGCATCTGGACGTACGTGCATCTGGACGTACGAGCATCTGGACGTACGTGCATCTGGACGTACGAGCATCTGGACGTACGTGCATCTGGACGTACGTGCATCTGGACGTACGTGCATCTGGACGTACGTGCATCTGGACGTACGTGCATCTGGACGTACGTGCATCTGGACGTACGTGCATCTGGACGTACGTGCATCTGGACGTACGTGCATCTGGACGTACGTGCATCTGGACGTACGTGCATCTGGACGTACGAGCATCTGGACGTACGGCATCTGGACGTACGTGCATCTGGACGTACGTGCATCTGGACGTACGTGCATCTGGACGTACGAGCATCTGGACGTACGAGCATCTGGACGTACGTGCATCTGGACGTACGAGCATCTGGACGTACGTGCATCTGGACGTACGAGCATCTGGACGTACGTGCATCTGGACGTACGTGCATCTGGACGTACGTGCATCTGGACGTACGTGCATCTGGACGAGTGAGTATCTGGACGTACGTGCATCTGGACGTGTGAGTATCTGGACGTACGTGCAACTGGACGTGTAAGTATCTGGACGTACGTGCATCTGGACGTACGAGCATCTGGACGTACGAGCATCTGGACGTACGTGCATCTGGACGTACGTGCATCTGGACGTACGAGCATCTGGACGTACGTGCATCTGGACGTACGAGCATCTGGACGTGTAAGTATCTGGACGTACGTGCATCTGGACGTACGTGCATCTGGACGTACGAGCATCTGGACGTACGTGCATCTGGACGTACGTGCATCTGGACGTACGTGCATCTGGACGTACGTGCATCTGGACGTACGGCATCTGGACGTACGTGCATCTGGACGTACGTGCATCTGGACGTACGAGCATCTGGACGTACGTGCATCTGGACGTACGAGCATCTGGACGTACGTGCATCTGGACGTACGAGCATCTGGACGTACGTGCATCTGGACGTACGTGCATCTGGACGTACGTGCATCTGGACGTACGTGCATCTGGACGTACGTGCATCTGGACGTACGTGCATCTGGACGTACGTGCATCTGGAC
>CAXIWR010000198.1:15000-19634 GCA_964036265.1 Daptonema setosum | reverse complement strand
TCATGGTCTCACATGGCACCATTTTGGCGAATCTTGGCCCACATATGGGCAAACCTTGGTGCGTCATGGTGCAGTTTCTCCTATCTTATAACACGCACCAAGAAAAAAATCTTGGTCCAGGATGGCCCAAGAAAATGTGCCGTTTATTATGTCAGGGACTGTAACTATCTAACTGACTAACCAACTGACCAACTATGAGACTCACTAACTATGAGCTACATCCAACTAACTATCTAACTGACTAGCCAACTGATCAACTATGAGACTCACTAACTATGAGCTACATCCAACTAACTATCTAACTGACTAACCAACTGACCAACTATGAGACTCACTTACTATGAGCTACATCATCTAACTATCTAACTTACTAACCAACTGACCAACTATGAGACTCACTTACTATGAGCTACATCCAACTAACTATCTAACTGACTAACCAACCCCGTCGGACAGGAGGCAAATCCAACTAGAAAAGCTTTGGGCCCGTTCGAGTTTCCCGCATATACCGCCGAAACATCGGGCATGGTCAAATGGCTGAGCATCGTTGCCGTGATTGGCGGCTATCTATTCGGATATAACACTGGTTACCGAGCGCAGAGTCCGCGCTCACGCTAGCCGTAACTACGCCTACACTTGCACATTGCTGCGCTTTGTTACTACAGTTAAGAGTCGTGACACTTGTGAACACAGCTTCAACAAATAAAGAGCTTCTGGAGATTCAAGTGAAAAATTGACACGTTAACTTGTCCAACCCAGTATATCACCCGCTGAACATGATGATTGCATGTTATAGCATACAGCTGAAAAAAAAACAGGGTTAATAAAATTTGCGGCAGTGGGAGATTACTGTATACTACGCAGGTAAATGACGCAGGGCCAGTGATGGAAAATAATAAATGACTGGGAAAAGTATTTTCACGACTCATGCCGGAATGAAAATTTTTCTCAATGAATAACTTTTGATTTGTTAATAATCAAAGCCTAATCTAATTAAAAGGTAAAAGACGTACAGTACATTTAAGTATGAAAGATTTAGTGTAAAAACACAAACTTATGAACGCTGTTATGACATCTTTCGCACTGATTGGGTCATCGAAGCCAATGAGCTGATGTTCCTTCTTTGAAATGGAGAACACGGCCACGTTGTCTTCGCACGGTCCAATCATACGGTTGACACCGACTTGAGTCAGAATCTCCATCGTGCCATTTCTAAAGTTAAAAATATAAAAATAACAATAAATAAAATAAAATAAAAAAACACAAAAAAACACAAAAAATTAATGCTATCTAACAAATGCTAAACCGATTGGAATACAACCACAACAACCATTAACCGTTCTCTCAGCGACATGTGTTTTGGGTTGTCAAGCAGCAGAAAGACGAGATCAATTGGTCCGCTGCAGCGTCGTCCCTCTGAAACAATCATTAATGGAAAGTTTAATTTTGATTTTTTATTAAAGAAACATCACATTTCAGTACAGGACAAAAATTTTTTACGAAATCTCCAAAGAAAGGGCTAATGTGCGCGCAGATTCAGCAATTTGGTCATCTTCTCTGTTTAGTTGAAAGCGTAGAGGCTAGCCGAAGCTTCGGCGAGTCCAAGCTTCCAGCCAACCAGCGAATAGGACCTATGTACTTGCTGGAGCTGCGCACTTTGTAGCCATATCTTTTGTCACATCTTTTTGTCCAAATGGGATACACTAGTGAACGAGAATGGGATGAAAAAGTGAAATTCCCCTCTATTTGGCGGTTTTGAAAAAAAATTCCCCATGATGTTGGTAAACTATCATTTCCGCCACCTTGAAGAAAATCCCCTCCTTATGGAGGTTCAGCTCGTCCGTCAGTGATTTGGCCACACACAAACCTGGCATGCCGTATATCTCTAGACTTCCATCGCAAAGTACTGAGGAGGAGACCCTTTGTATCGCGACGACAAAGAGTATTATTACCGTGATCATTGTTAAAATGATGATGAATACTATCTGAAAACGATTAAACAGATGGGTGAGAAGAAATTATCTTTCAAACACTGTCATGCTTCAACCAACTCAGAAAGTTCATGTAGATTTTCATGGTTACTAGAAGGCGAGGGAAATTTTAAATTGGTTCGGTTTCATATTCAGACCATAAACCCCATAATACCCAGTTTGAGGCAATCTTGTTCATGCAGGATTGAGGATAAGCTACATAATCAGGCCCGCTCAGCGGTGGTTTCTCTGCGGTTCGGCCAAAACTATATTTCTTTTGTTGAAATTATTGATTCCAGTCAAAAATATAATATAATATAACTACTACTGAAAAACAACACGCTTTTATCAACATAAACATTATAGGGTTATAGTTTTCGGGAAAAAACGTTTTCATATTTTCGGCTAACATTCTAAAACGCTTCAACAACACATTTCCTGATAACATGTTCACCGGCGGTCGAACTAAACCCACAAAGCGAGGATAACCTCTTCAAAGAGGGGGAATTGGCATGAATCGACCTGTTTTATCTACAACTTGAGGAAAAACTCAACATTTCGTAAATTTTTACAAAAGGGAAGAATTCCACTTTTCCCTCATCTTCTCATCCGCTAGTAAACATGATCGTCTGACGGATGTTAACCGAATTCGTGGTACTTTTTCCATATACATAGTAGTTATAATTTTTTTTGTAAAATCATGCGTTTATTCGATGGAAGGGTAGCCTGATTTTTCAGTTTCTTGGTGACGCCTTGGTTTTTCATAAATTTTCATGGCACCATTTTAGCAAAGCATGGTCCATGTATGGGCAAACCTTGGTGCGCCATGTTGCAATTTCTCCTATCTTACAACACGCACCAAGAAAAAAATCCTGGTCCAAGATGGGCCAAGAATCTCAGCTATTATTAGGTCAGGGATTGTCAATATTCACTATTCCGTTGGTCATGTACTACATGTAATCGAGTTAATAAACAGAGAGATAGAGAGTGACAGAGACTACAGAGATTGTTTTTTTGTGTTTTGAAAAGAGAATGATTAAGTTCAGACGCCATCACTAACACCCACTAACTAACTCACTCAATCACTCACTCACTCACTCACTCACTCACTCACTCACTCACTCACTCACTCACTCACTCACTCACTCACTCACTCACTCACTCACTCACTCACTCACTCACTCACTCAATCACTCACTCACTCACTGCCCCACTCACTCACTCACTCACTCACTCACTCACTCACTCACTCACTCACTCACTCACTCACTCGCTCACTCACTCAATCACTTATGTACTCACTCACTCACTCATTCTCTCATTCACTTATTCACTCACTCACTCACTCCCTCACAAACTCACTCACTCGTTTACTATCTCATTCGTTTATCTACAGGGTGGTCCAAAAAAATGCCAACACTTTGGCGGTGAATATCTTTTGTCACACATAACTAATTTCACTGCGCTTTTCAGGGAGTAACACCAACATATTAACTTAGCGAACAGTATAATATCAGAGAAATCAGTCAATCACAGCGGCTATCACGCCTGATTGCGTGGAAAACTGCGTGGCGAGGGAAAACCGAGGTATATACGCGTGCTGACACAAAGCATTTTATAGACGTTTTGAATGAAACATGAATTGACAGGTAGCTATTAATTGAAATAAACTCTATGTCTTACCTTTAATTTTAGTAAATTTGAAGTGGTATTTTGAATTTTTTTGCTCAAGAATGTAAAATTCTTCTGTTAAGCAAAAAAAAGTCATTTTATTGCCTTATAAAAAATTTTACGAACAAATAACTTTTAATACCAAATAAAGCAAGGTTCAGAATCAAAAATGATTTAGAATAAACGCTGACATCCATCGAAACTTTACTTGCTCAAGCAACTAAGGTTGATGTTTACCCTGACAAGTGAAAATAATAGTACATGCAACCAGTGATGTAGACCTCGGTTTTTCCTCCATGCGCAGTTTTCAACGCCATGAGGCGTGACGGCCGCTGTGATTGGGCGATCTCTCTGATATCATACATTTATTTAAGTTAATATGTTGATATAATCCCTAAAAATTTCATATCAATCGGACGTCTGTGTCACAAGATATTCCGCACAAAAGTGTTGGCATTTTTTTTGGACCACCCTGTATGTCACTCACTCACGAGTCTTCAGAAGACTGATCCACAAAAAAATCGGAGATAACTCAAATGTGGATTCAGTTCAGCTGATAAATAGAGATAATTGAGATAAATAAAGTTATGTATATACAGCTGCAAATACTACCCCCGCAATCATTGTTCTTTCATAACCGTTGTGATAACCAACTTACATATATTAAAATTTAAAAAAAAATTAGGAAAAGTGTCTCGTAACTTTTCTGTGGAAATTTGAGATGCATTACAAAACGTTTTATTTAAATGCTTTACGCTGAGTCAAAAAATACTTCAGTGGGTTTGTAAAAATCTCAAAGTCAAAAATTGGGAAATCTGGAAAACGTTCGATGCATACAATATAATGTACATATTTTATAATGTATTATATGAAGACTATTACTAATAAAAAACAGTTTTATACATACCACCACACCCATGTTTTTGCTTTACATACAGCATTATTCGGCTAACATGCTTCCAATGCTTTCGTTCAGCGTATACATGTGTTTGT
>CAXIWR010000198.1:5000-10000 GCA_964036265.1 Daptonema setosum | reverse complement strand
TGAGTGAGTGAGTGAGTGAGTGAGTGAGTGAGTGAGTGAGTGAGTGAGTGAGTGAGTGAGTGAGTGAGTGAGTGAGTGAGTGAGTGAGTGAGTGAGTGAGTGAGTGAGTGAGTGAGTGAGTGAGTGAGTGAGTGAGTGAGTGAGTGAGTGAGTGAGTGAGTGAGTGAGTGAGTGAGTGAGTGACATCCAAATGACTATCCAACAGACTATTCAACTCTCTAACTATGAGCTACATCAACTAACTATCTAACTTAATAACCAACTGACCAACTATGAGACTCACTCACTATGAGCTACATCACTTAACTATCTAACTTACTAACCAACTGACCAACTATGAGATTCACTAACTATGAGCTACATCCAAATAACTACCTAACTGACTCACCAACTCACTAACTATGAGCAAATTCTAACTAACTTTCTAACTGACTAACCAACTGACTAACTATGAGCTACATCCAACTAACTACCTATGTAACTGATTAATCAACTCACTAACTATGAGCTACATCCAACTACAGTCCCTGACATAATAAACGGCACAAAATCTTGGTCCTATCTTTGCCCAAACATGGGCCAAGGATTGCCCAACCATGGTCTCCCATGGTGGTTTTACGTGTATAAGCATAGGCAAGTCTGACCAAGGAACGACCATGGATTCACCAAGATGGTCCATGTTTTGCCCATGGCGCACCATGTTTTGCCCATTTTTGGACCATGTTTCGCCCATGGTGGACCATGATTAATCCGGCATGAAACATTAGGTCACCCGGAGTTAGCTTTTGTTAATGCTGAAAAATGCGTATTTGTGGAGTAGAAAGAGGCAGTACAAAATTTTCACGCAATAAAGAAGTAATGAGACTTCACGAAAGCGGTTTACGAAACAATATAGGCCCAAACATACTCCACCATAACACCGTAGACCGTAATAAAGCCATAAAAACGTTATGTTCATATCAGGAAGCAATACAAAAGGTTTTGGAGTTTTCTTATTCGAAATAAATGGCTAATTGAATTAAAATTGAAAATTTCATTTTGGTAGGTCACATTGAAGAAATCAATTGCCTTGTTATGATGGATTTCCGAACATACTTCATGTATCGCAACATAACATTGCCTGCCGTAGCGCAACTTGCTATTTTATGATGCCTTGTTATGTTACGTGTTATGGTGGCGTATGTACGGGTCTTATAACGTTGTCCAGATAATTTTTTTTGACAAAAACTTAACGAACGGAAGGGTGTTTTAGTATACCATATTTTTTCTACTATTTGTGAAACATCATGTCATCCGGATCAGATATTCATTGAGAGTGAACTTTAACTGTTCAAAGTGTAGGTTAACTTAATTATTTTCATGAACGGTTTTTACTGAGGTCGTGGTTGTTGCGGACGTGTTATTGTGCGGAGGGAAGGTGGAATGCCGCTCTTTGACGATAAAAAGTTTGCAGTTTGCTCCTGAGATGAAGTATGATTTTGTGTTTCCCCCTCTCTGGATAGTTTACCCTCTCTCTTGACGATGGACTTACTCGCCAGTATAATTTTTTCAAAGAGACTCACATAAAAAACTAATTCATTCCAATATTACAAAAAATCAGTTACAAAATTTGGAAAATGAAATGAAATTATTCGTTTATTCGATGACAAGCGTGACCTGATGTTTCAAATTCCTTGGTGACGCCGTGGTTCTTCATGGTCTCACATGGCACCATTTTGGCGAATCTTGGCCCACATATGGGCAAACCTTGGTGCGTCATGGTGCAGTTTCTCCTATCTTATAACACGCACCAAGAAAAAAATCTTGGTCCAGGATGGCCCAAGAAAATGTGCCGTTTATTATGTCAGGGACTGTAACTATCTAACTGACTAACCAACTGACCAACTATGAGACTCACTAACTATGAGCTACATCCAACTAACTATCTAACTGACTAGCCAACTGATCAACTATGAGACTCACTAACTATGAGCTACATCCAACTAACTATCTAACTGACTAACCAACTGACCAACTATGAGACTCACTTACTATGAGCTACATCATCTAACTATCTAACTTACTAACCAACTGACCAACTATGAGACTCACTTACTATGAGCTACATCCAACTAACTATCTAACTGACTAACCAACCCCGTCGGACAGGAGGCAAATCCAACTAGAAAAGCTTTGGGCCCGTTCGAGTTTCCCGCATATACCGCCGAAACATCGGGCATGGTCAAATGGCTGAGCATCGTTGCCGTGATTGGCGGCTATCTATTCGGATATAACACTGGTTACCGAGCGCAGAGTCCGCGCTCACGCTAGCCGTAACTACGCCTACACTTGCACATTGCTGCGCTTTGTTACTACAGTTAAGAGTCGTGACACTTGTGAACACAGCTTCAACAAATAAAGAGCTTCTGGAGATTCAAGTGAAAAATTGACACGTTAACTTGTCCAACCCAGTATATCACCCGCTGAACATGATGATTGCATGTTATAGCATACAGCTGAAAAAAAAACAGGGTTAATAAAATTTGCGGCAGTGGGAGATTACTGTATACTACGCAGGTAAATGACGCAGGGCCAGTGATGGAAAATAATAAATGACTGGGAAAAGTATTTTCACGACTCATGCCGGAATGAAAATTTTTCTCAATGAATAACTTTTGATTTGTTAATAATCAAAGCCTAATCTAATTAAAAGGTAAAAGACGTACAGTACATTTAAGTATGAAAGATTTAGTGTAAAAACACAAACTTATGAACGCTGTTATGACATCTTTCGCACTGATTGGGTCATCGAAGCCAATGAGCTGATGTTCCTTCTTTGAAATGGAGAACACGGCCACGTTGTCTTCGCACGGTCCAATCATACGGTTGACACCGACTTGAGTCAGAATCTCCATCGTGCCATTTCTAAAGTTAAAAATATAAAAATAACAATAAATAAAATAAAATAAAAAAACACAAAAAAACACAAAAAATTAATGCTATCTAACAAATGCTAAACCGATTGGAATACAACCACAACAACCATTAACCGTTCTCTCAGCGACATGTGTTTTGGGTTGTCAAGCAGCAGAAAGACGAGATCAATTGGTCCGCTGCAGCGTCGTCCCTCTGAAACAATCATTAATGGAAAGTTTAATTTTGATTTTTTATTAAAGAAACATCACATTTCAGTACAGGACAAAAATTTTTTACGAAATCTCCAAAGAAAGGGCTAATGTGCGCGCAGATTCAGCAATTTGGTCATCTTCTCTGTTTAGTTGAAAGCGTAGAGGCTAGCCGAAGCTTCGGCGAGTCCAAGCTTCCAGCCAACCAGCGAATAGGACCTATGTACTTGCTGGAGCTGCGCACTTTGTAGCCATATCTTTTGTCACATCTTTTTGTCCAAATGGGATACACTAGTGAACGAGAATGGGATGAAAAAGTGAAATTCCCCTCTATTTGGCGGTTTTGAAAAAAAATTCCCCATGATGTTGGTAAACTATCATTTCCGCCACCTTGAAGAAAATCCCCTCCTTATGGAGGTTCAGCTCGTCCGTCAGTGATTTGGCCACACACAAACCTGGCATGCCGTATATCTCTAGACTTCCATCGCAAAGTACTGAGGAGGAGACCCTTTGTATCGCGACGACAAAGAGTATTATTACCGTGATCATTGTTAAAATGATGATGAATACTATCTGAAAACGATTAAACAGATGGGTGAGAAGAAATTATCTTTCAAACACTGTCATGCTTCAACCAACTCAGAAAGTTCATGTAGATTTTCATGGTTACTAGAAGGCGAGGGAAATTTTAAATTGGTTCGGTTTCATATTCAGACCATAAACCCCATAATACCCAGTTTGAGGCAATCTTGTTCATGCAGGATTGAGGATAAGCTACATAATCAGGCCCGCTCAGCGGTGGTTTCTCTGCGGTTCGGCCAAAACTATATTTCTTTTGTTGAAATTATTGATTCCAGTCAAAAATATAATATAATATAACTACTACTGAAAAACAACACGCTTTTATCAACATAAACATTATAGGGTTATAGTTTTCGGGAAAAAACGTTTTCATATTTTCGGCTAACATTCTAAAACGCTTCAACAACACATTTCCTGATAACATGTTCACCGGCGGTCGAACTAAACCCACAAAGCGAGGATAACCTCTTCAAAGAGGGGGAATTGGCATGAATCGACCTGTTTTATCTACAACTTGAGGAAAAACTCAACATTTCGTAAATTTTTACAAAAGGGAAGAATTCCACTTTTCCCTCATCTTCTCATCCGCTAGTAAACATGATCGTCTGACGGATGTTAACCGAATTCGTGGTACTTTTTCCATATACATAGTAGTTATAATTTTTTTTGTAAAATCATGCGTTTATTCGATGGAAGGGTAGCCTGATTTTTCAGTTTCTTGGTGACGCCTTGGTTTTTCATAAATTTTCATGGCACCATTTTAGCAAAGCATGGTCCATGTATGGGCAAACCTTGGTGCGCCATGTTGCAATTTCTCCTATCTTACAACACGCACCAAGAAAAAAATCCTGGTCCAAGATGGGCCAAGAATCTCAGCTATTATTAGGTCAGGGATTGTCAATATTCACTATTCCGTTGGTCATGTACTACATGTAATCGAGTTAATAAACAGAGAGATAGAGAGTGACAGAGACTACAGAGATTGTTTTTTTGTGTTTTGAAAAGAGAATGATTAAGTTCAGACGCCATCACTAACACCCACTAACTAACTCACTCAATCACTCACTCACTCACTCACTCACTCACTCACTCACTCACTCACTCACTCACTCACTCACTCACTCACTCACTCACTCACTCACTCACTCACTCACTCACTCACTCAATCACTCACTCACTCACTGCCCCACTCACTCACTCACTCACTCACTCACTCACTCACTCACTCACTCACTCACTCACTCACTCGCTCACTCACTCAATCACTTATGTACTCACTCACTCACTCATTCTCTCATTCACTTATTCACTCAC
>CAXIWR010000197.1:0-33419 GCA_964036265.1 Daptonema setosum | reverse complement strand
GTAGGATATGCATTAAAAACAAAAGTTTCATTAAGTACGTTTCTGAGTGAAACACGTACCGAGTTTTCTGATGCTCCCGAGCGTCGGGTGTATCCCAACCAAGGGAGGGGAATTTCGTCAAAGAGAGGTGGAGTTTTCAGAAATTGAATCATCTTACCTACTCCTTAAGGAACAAACTCAACTCTTTGAAACTACTGAAGAGGGGGGCATTTCACTTTTCCCACCCTTTCTGATCCTCCCGAGTGTCATGTGTATCTGAATACGGAAGTACTCTTATATATGGTCTGTAGTTGGATTCATGATGTTTGTGTCGGACCCCGGGCCCATTTCTGATTTCATTTGGTTCGGGCTGCAAACTGGATGTTTTTCAGATCACATGACGACATGACACTAGCGGACGAGAAGGGGTGGAAAAAGTGGAATTCCCCCCCTTTTTGGCGGTTTCAGGAAGTGGAATTTGACCCTGAGGTGTAGGTAAAATGGCCTTTTTCCTGCTGATTCCCCCTTCTTTAACGAAATTCCCCTCCCTTTAGAGGATAAGCTCGTCCGCCAGTGCGACGTGAAGCATACATAAGCTACTTGGTTTCATGTGACTTCGAAGTTGGATAAGCGACTATCATTCAATATAGCCTAGCATTCTACATAGTTACTGAGGGCGAGGGTCTTAGGGGAAAACTTCTATTCAAGTGCGCGTTCAAATTTTCAAAGGAAAAAATTCGTTTTTCACACGACACTTGGACAACATACATTCAACTGGCGGACGGGTCAAACCTCCAAAGGGAGGGGAAACTCTCCTAAGAGAGGGAATTCATTCGCAACTTCGAATTCGTTTTACCTACACCTTAAGGAACAAACTTTACTTTTTGAAATCGCCAAAGAGGGGGGAATTCCACATTTCCCTCCCGTTCTCGTCCGCTAGTGACTGTAAGATCATTGTCCTTTATTTTATTTCACGTACACACCAGTTTATATAAATTTTTTTTGAAAATATACATACGTTGACTCGGCTATAAGTATAGCAGTCTTCTCAGTCAATTCAGAATGCCATTGAAAAATAGTGCTAGATGTCATCATGAAAGCGAACGGGACAATCTGCGCCACGTTCCATACATATGTTCAAGATTGATTAGTTTTCATGTCATTCGAAGAGTTCGTTTGGGTAGTTAGGGTTTGACATACAGTTTCTAGTATTCAAGATTCCAGTAATACTATACTTGGAATGTCTTTTAAAATATCGTCGAGAAAAAATCATTCACCAAATTCACATACATTGGCCATGCTATATGTAATGTCATCATACCTACATGCTACATATACATATGATGTACCAGTCAGTTTTTAACGAGTAATTTCGCTGATTGTCTTTTCAACCAAAATGAAACTGTTTTGAAACTTTTTTTATTATGGTGCAATCAGATTGAATGAATTGACGAATCAATTTGTTTATAACGATAAAAGTAATTAAACACGTTTGTGGTACAAAATCAGGGTACAGTTTTCAACTGACATAAAAGGAACTCACATAACTTTATTTTACATAAATTTATCAATTTATCAATTCATGTGAGTTCAAATGACCCTCAATAACAAACCTAACTCATATTTGCAATCGAATATTTCTGGTTTAGAATTTTTTTTTTGCATCCACCGTATCTGCAGGTCTCGAATTGGTCGCCCTCCACCGTCAACACTACGAATGTGAACGTCTTTTGACGGGCAATCTGATCACGAAATCCAATCGACCGCCAGCCGTATCATTGCTGTACGATCGGGCCGAATCTACAGGTAATCAGGAGTCATTGGTACGGCCCGCGGCCCCACGCATTCGTCGGCGTCGTCACAGCTCGGCCACCCAAACCGATATCCGGTGTATCAGTACGAATACGACCAGCAGTATGCAGTGGCAGCGATTCACTCAGGTGAGATACTTTACTTTACTTTTTTATTTATTTAATTTTTTTACTTTTAATTATTTTACCTTTTTATAATACTTCATTTTATTTCAATTGGTTATTTACTCACTTTTTCGGTACGGGTCTTTGACCTGATGTTGTTAACATTTTCACATTCGACTTTTCTCCCTAATATAGCTCTCAATTCACGCTGTTTTTCAAGCTGGTCAATTTCAAATAACGAATTCAAAAATAGTTAGTAGTTAGCTGTTTAACATGTCACGGAGTACACACAACGCATCGATTGAGTTTTAGACCTAAGTAAATATGGTTATACAATATGTATTGTAGTATTTATTTACTTGGATCGGTTGATCTTGATCATATCAAATCACTAGCGGACGAGAAGGGCAGGGGAAAGTGGAATTCCCCCCTCTTTGGCATTTTCAAAAAGTTGAATTTGTTCCCTAAGGTGTATGTAAAAAGACCTAAATTATGCTAATTCCCCCCTCTTCGACGAAATTCCCCTTCCTTTGGGGAATTAACTGGTCCGCCAGTGTATCAAATGTCCAGATTGCGTATCAACATGTCAATATTTCAAACACATTAGTGGTGTCCGAATTCGAGCAAACACTTGACTACCTTTACATCCTCTGGTGTCTCCTATTGTTGTTGTTGTCAGTCACCTTAATAATGTTTACCTTGTCCTGAAATCACTTTAGAATAAGGCAGTATCCGATATATAAACAAACCACTTTAACAGTGACTCAGGGTTGAACGAGAATCAAGGGATAATTCGATTGATTCATTTGAAATTTTCACGTATCTACATAATTTATAGGTTGGACACTATTTCCAAATGGCGGGCCCGGCCCAAAAAAAATCCAAACCAAAAAAAATCCATGCCAAAAAAAATCCATACCAAAAAAAATCCATCCAAAAAAAATCCATACCAAAAAAAATCCACCCAAAAAAAATCCATACCAAAAAAAATCCATCTACATTTTGCTATACCAGAAAAAATTCATCTACATTTTTGCTATACCAAGAAAAATCCATGATGATTTTTGCTTTACCAAATTACGTGTATTCGCTGTACCAAAAGCAATGAAGGTGTAAATGAGCAGCGTATTTACAGTATGTACATATTTATACGTTAACTCATCAGAAATATAATTTTCTGAAGGTTGATGGGTTATTTTTTTTTTGAAAATTCAATAACCTGTTGTCATAGGTAATCCAAACCATATTAACCCTAAAATATATGATAATTATCGTTTTTCACATGTCCGGTGGCAAAAACCGCCGATGCGCCAGCCGTGGTACGCGTGGGGTTTCACTGACGGATGAGCCAAATCTCCAAAGGGAGGGGAATCTCTTCAAAGAGGGGGAATCGGCAAAAAATAGGCCGTTTTATCTACATCTTAGGGAACAAACTCTAGTTTAAAAAACGTCAAAGAGGGTTGAATTCAACTTTTCCCACCCCTTCTCGTCCGCTGGTGTACATATGTATATTGATCTTAAACTTGAAACAAAGGGCCAACGGTCCACATACTTTTTTTATAAAACCATAGTTTTCAACTGATAGTTGCTTAAATATACTTTGTTTCCGTAAACATAATAAGTGAGTTAATCTTTGTTGATACGATGGTTGAGAACTGTCTTTGTGCTTCCTCAAGGTCAAACGCTTCAGAACGCCTAACCGTCCATATTATGCAACCGTTCTTAACGAGGATCTAACATGGAAAATGAGTACAATACGGCGATGCCTGATAGAAGTCCCATATCAATCAACGTTATAAGTCACATTATCTTCCTTTGATTGATATGGGAATTCTGACTTATAACGTTGCAAACACTGAAGATTCATGCACTAGACATGTATAATAAGAGACACCAATGATCTTTGATATAAAGGGGACTTATACCTTTCGGAATCACTGTTATAAGATCAAACAGAAAATACGTTCTAAGCTAATGTGTGGAGCGGATGACATGAATTTTTCATAGACATTAGGACAATATTGATGATAATTTAAACTTCATAAACTTTTCATCAATGCACATTTATTTTATCAGTTTCATTATAGCGAGAAATAGCCAGTTATTTTTATTTGTCATCCGCTACAAGTATAAAACTATATGTACGTAATGTACATACTGTAAACACGTGTTACGTTCTAAATTGACTCATACCTGATCATGGTCATATTACACGTTCACTCAAAAATTACAATGGATTTTTTTTGGTATGGATTTGTTTTGGGTGGATTTTTTTGGTATGGATTTGTTTTGGGTGGATTTTTTTTTGGTATGGATTTTTTTTGGTATAGGCAATTCAGGGATTTTTTTTGGTTTGGATTTTTTTGGTACACCATCTATGTATAGCATTCTCACTTAACTAATTAGTAGACTGAAATTAGATTCGGGCTATTTTATCGACTGAGTTTTTTTCAAAACATTCATGGATTTATTCTCGGTGAGTATAATTAATTAGGTCCCTTGCATTTGTATGGGCATGCGTGGGAGTGGCAGACTTCTCAATTTAGTTTCCTTAACAATTGACACTGCAATACTGCAGGTACAAATGTACTTGTACGTACTTAGAGCATTGAAATACGTGGCATTCTACTATTAAATGATCTACGCTAATTGGTTGTATCCACCTCGAGAACCAATCAGCTTCGAAACTTGACTATCCGCAACGAAGTGTCGCTTGTTGCCGCATCTTCTTCTCGTTTATTGAATGTCTGTTGACATTATGTAATAAGAAATCTCAGCTGTTATACTGAACAATCTATGAACATGATTGAACCATTTCATGTGCAATGTTCTGAAGATTGGTTCATGTTTTGCGGCAATCATGTCGTTCTTTCAATCCACTGTCTTTGTTACCGGATTTTTCGGGAAAGAACAACAAGATAATTGACACCGAGTAATTCGGTTCGAGTAATTCGGTTCGAGTAATTCGGTTCGAGTAATTCGGTTCGAGTAATTCGGTTCGAGTAATTCGGTTCGAGTAATTCGGTTCGAGTAATTCGGTTCGAGGAAGAATGTCGTGCGGTGACGCAATCATGGAGAGAAGACAAACAGACCACAGTCTGACTGATTAACTGGCGAAATGGACTGACTGTCTGAATGATTGACTGACTAACAGACTGATTGACTGACTAACAGGCTGATTGACTGACTAACGGACTGACTGACTGACTAACAGGCTGATTGACTGACTAACAGACTGATTGACTGACTAACAGGCTGATTGACTGACTAACAGGCTGATTGACTGACTAACAGGCTGATTGACTGACTGAATGATTGACTGACTAACAGGCTGATTGACTGACTAACAGGCTGATTGACTGACTAACAGGCTGATTGACTGACTAACAGGCTGATTGACTGACTAACAGGCTGATTGACTGACTGAATCCCTGACTTTTCTGTTTTTCTCTGTTCACTAATTAGCAAAAATGGGATCATAATAATAAAGCTGAACTCGAAACCATTCAACTGACACTGACGTTGTTAAGTGAGAAATACACTTTTCCGAGACGATTAGTGACATTGGAAGCTGGGGTCAGGTTATTTTTGAACTGACTGACTGTCTGACCCGAATAACTGTCAGTCCGGAACGACTGACTGACTATTTTATGGATTGACTCACTGACTGACTGACTGACGTACTTACTGACTGACTGACTGACTGACTGACTGACTG
Organism: Daptonema setosum; assembly: GCA_964036265.1. Taxonomy (NCBI): domain Eukaryota; kingdom Metazoa; phylum Nematoda; class Chromadorea; order Monhysterida; family Xyalidae; genus Daptonema; species Daptonema setosum. The sequence goes on along the minus strand of CAXIWR010000197.1, from coordinate 27,806 downwards.
ACTTCCTGACTGACTGGCTGACTGACTGGCTTCTGACTGACTGATAGACAGTTCGTCCCCAGAATAGCTGAAAAAATTATTTGTTATTATTATCTGACTGACTGACTGACTGACTGCATAGTAGTGTCTAAACGACTGACCGACTGAGAGAAAAAAACAACTGGCGGTCTGACTGACTGACTCGTTGGTCATAAAATGTACCCACTAAACTGGACTGTTGTTACCGGCGTAAAACGAAACTGGCCGGAATAATTACGTTGTCTCTAAGGACACTTGGCAGAGTTCCGTATTGTTTGTAGCATAAATAGGGATATGTACATTACGATGCATAGCTTAAGAGTCGATGCCAGAGAAAACCACCCGTCCGGGCCGTTTTCCTCAGATTTTTCGAAATCATTAATTTCGCTGTTCTTAACGCTATATATGCAGAAAAATTTGGCGATTCTGAAAATATTCTTTGTTTTCAAATTTGATCGACAGAATTCATAGGAAACTCCTTTTTCTGACCACAGGTCAAATGGTTTTGGAAAAAATCTACTTTTTCATGAATTTATCAATTTCTCTGTATGTGAGCTTCAGAGGCTCATAATATTTCAGATTTATATTTTCCAGGTCATTATCGATTTGTGTTTACAATTTCAGTTTGAAAAACAAATTTTTCGTTTGTCAATTTCTTCTCTAAACATGGGACCTTTTACAAGGCGACGAGATTCTCAATCGTTTCCAAGCGCCTAGAAATTTGTGCGCGTAAATCTGTAAGCTCCTATCGGCATAAATTAGTAGTCTTTTACATGGAGAATCTTTTGAAATTAACCATTTTATAGCAATTTCCTATATCTTTCATAATACCTCGAAGAAGATTCAAATATGCGTGCCAAGCTTACGCTGGAACACGCGCTTTCTACGTGATTTTCAGCCGACGGTGTTTTGAACATCGTTATGTCATATAACGTTGCAGTTTTTGGTAAAAAAATATGGCAAGACTTCGTGCTACGCATCAGGATTATAATTTTCCCCATATACTAACGATTCAGCGAAAAAAATAGTCCGAAACCGTCGTATGGGTATCGAACCCGAAACCTGGCGCGTGCAAAACAAAAGTGCTAACCACTATGTTAAACACGCAATGAGTAAAGATGCGCCTTACACGATTATTACGCATTTGGCTGCTTGTTGACGTTCCATGTGTGTTAGCCTTGGAACTCCCATGAAGGTGCTAAACCACAAGTTTCTTCAACTTCTTTGACGAACTGTGAGAGATATAGGAAATTGCTATAAAATGGTTAGTTTCAAAAGATTCTCCATATAAAAGACTACTAATTTATGCCGATAGGAGCTTCTAGATTTACGCGCACAAATTTCTAGGCGCTTGGAAACGATTGAGAATCCCGTCGCCTTGTAAAAGGTCCCATGTTTAGAGAAGAAATTGGCAAACGAAAAATTTGTTTTTCAAACTGAAATTGTAAACAGAAATCGATAATGACCTGGAAAATATATATCTGAAATATTATGAGCCTCAGAAACTCACATATAGAGAAATTGATAAATTCATGAAAAAGTCGATTTGTTCCAAAACCATTTGACCTGTGTTCAGAAAAAGGAGTTTCCTCTGAATTCTGTCGATCAAATTTGAAAACAAAGAACATTTTCAGAATCGCCACATTTTTCTGCATATATAGCGTTAAGAACAGCGAAATTAATGATTTCGAAAAATCTGAGGAAAACGGCCCGGACGGGTGGTTTTCTCTGGCAACGACTCTTAAGTTGGATACATTACGATGTACACACATAATCAGAGAACTCAAAAATCATCTCAAACACACCTTTGCCAGGAGTGCGTATTGTTTCAGCGTCCGGGGGGGTGGACGGTGAAACAACGAAATGGGGTCGGACTGTGAAACAACGGACTCTGAAACAACGGACTCTGAAACAACGGACTCTGAAACAACGGACTCTGAAACAACGGTCATTTAGGGGTCATAGTAGGGTGTTAGAAGGTAATTTATGGCATTCGGACTGTGAAACAACGGTCATTTAGGGGTCATAGTAGGGTGTTAGAAGGTAATTTATGGCATTCGGACTGTGAAACAACGGTCATTTAGGGGTCATAGTAGGGTGTTAGAAGGTAATTTATAGCATTCGGACTGTGAAACAACGGTCATTTAGGGGTCATAGTAGGGTGTTAGAAGGTAATTTATGGCATTCGGACTGTGAAACAACGGTCATTTAGGGGTCATAGTAGGGTGTTAAAAGGTAATTTATGGCATTCGGACTGTGAAACAACGGTCATTTAGGGGTCATAGTAGGGTGTTAGAAGGTAATTTATGGCATTCGGACTGTGAAACAACGGTCATTTAGGGGTCATAGTAGGGTGTTAGAAGGTAATTTATAGCATTCGGACTGTGAAACAACGGTCATTTAGAGGTCATAGTAGGGTGTTAGAAGGTAATTTATGGCATTCGGACTGTGAAACAACGGTCATTTAGGGGTCATAGTAGGGTGTTAGAAGGTAATTTATGGCATTCGGACTCTGAAACAACGGTCATTTAGGGGTCATAGTAGGGTGTTAGAAGATAATTTATGGCATTCGGACTGTGAAACAACGGTCATTTAGGGGTCATAGTAGGGTGTTAGAAGGTAGTTTTTGGCATTCGGACTGTGAAACAACGGTCATTTAGGGGTCATAGTAGGGTGTTAGAAGGTAATTTATGGCATTCGGACTGTGAAACAACGGTCATTTAGAGGTCATAGTAGGGTGTTAGAAGAAAATTTATGGCATTCGGACTGTGAAACAACGGTCATTTAGGGGTCATAGTAGGGTGTTAGAAGGTAATTTATGGCATTCGGACTGTGAAACAACGGTCATTTAGGGGTCATAGTAGGGTGTTAGAAGGTAATTTATGGCATTCGGACTCTGAAACAACGGTCATTTAGGGGTCATAGTAGGGTGTTAGAAGGTAATTTATGGCATTCGGACTGTGAAACAACGGTCATTTGGGTCGAAAACACCAAATATGAAATTAACACCACATATGAAACTAACACCACGTATGAAACTAACACCACATATGCCCGTATTATCCATATATGGTGTTTTGGGTCGAAAACACCAAATATGAACTTAACACCACATATGAAACTAACACCACATATGCCCGTATTATCCATAAATGGTGTTTTGGGTCGAAAACACCAAATATGAAATGAACACCACATATGAAATTAACACCACGTATGCCCGTAATATCCATATACGGTGTTTTTGGTCAAAAACACCACATATGAACAAAACACCTCATATGTAATTAACACCACATATGCCCGTATTATCAATATACGGTGTTTTTTCAACGAAAAAAACGTTGTCAAGTTGCGAATTTCAACATAAAAGTCAGATAAACCAAACAAATGGAAAAGGCATGGTTGTTTGAATTTCGGGTGACAAGGAATCAAAGCTCCGCCGCGCGGTGCTAACGGTCCAAGGCGGGGCATAAAACTTAGGTTTCAGTGTAGGCTTAGGCTTAGGCTTAGCCTTTGAAGAAGGGCTTGGGCGCGTAGCGCACGAGCCCTTCTTCAAAGGCTAAGCCTAAGCCTAAGCCTACACTGAAACCTAAGTTTTATGCCCCGCCTTGGACCGTTAGCACCGCGCGGCGGAGCTATGATTCCTTGTCACCCGAAATTCAAACAACCATGTCTTTTCCATTTTTTGGTTTATCTGACTTTTATGTTGAAATTCGCAACTTGACAACGTTTTTTTCCGTTGAAAAACACCATATATAGATAATACGGGCATATGTGGTGTTTTGTTCTTATGTGGTGTTTTCGACCCAAAACACCATATATGGATAATGCGGGCCTATGTGGTGTTAATTTCATATGTGGTGTTTTTGACCCAAAACACCATATATGGATAATACGGGCATATGTGGTGCTAATTTCATATGTGGTGTTTTGTTCATATGAGGTGTTTTTCACCCAAAACACCATATATGGATAATACGGGCATATTTGGTGTTAATTTCATATGTGGTGTTTCGTTCATATTTGGTGTTTTTGATCCAAAACACCATATATGACCAAAACAACACATATGCCCGTATTATCCATATATGGTGTTTTGGGTCGAAAACACCATATACGTAGAATTCGGTCACATGTGTTGTTTTCGGTTAAACAAACCATATATGAACCACGTATAACACCATACATGTACGGTTATGAACACCGCATATGACGAAAATAACACCGTCAGCGGCATCTCCATACATGGTGCCATTATATTCATATACGGTGTTTTTGCGCACCACATATGAAAAATACCAGTAATGAAAACACCATAAATGAATGGTGTTTTTCAAAACACCATATATGGAGAAACACCAACCATGTGCGGTGTTTTTGAGCACCACATATGAATCCATTTGTGGTGCTTCATATATGGTGCCGAGCACCATATTTGACTATTTGTACCCATTTGAGTAACCTCCCCCAAATACCGTGATACAAAATTGAGGAACCTGAAGGGAGTCACACTTTGACAGATTCAGCTAATTGCTAATCAGTTCAGCTAACTCTGCTGGTTACATATTTGACTGCGAAGTATGTACGTCCGTAGTTTATCATAGGAGAATTCAAAGTCATTTTCGAGTGATATTGGGACCGACAAATGCAACTAAAATAAACTGAGCTAATGAATGTTCAACTGTTTTATGTAGTCAAATATACAAAGCATTCTCATAGGATTAACTTAGCTTACTAAATTTGACTTTCCCGCTATGCTTCGGACTTCAGTAGGACAGTTATCATATATGATAACATATATGTATGTACATATCATATATCAGTGTATATCATGTGTATTGAGATGAGTGCGATATTTATAAGCTGCATAGCTTTTATATGAATCACGCATGAAAAAGTCTCAAACTGAGAAAACTGATTTTCAAATTCAGTCTCTTAGTCAAATGAGAACACTACATGAACCATATATAGAAGATATACATGAAACAAAGTTTACTATCATAACTTCAGAGTTTGTAACTGACCAACTGAAGAAAGACTGGATTAACAACCGAATTAACGGACTAATTACCAAATGACCAAGTATGTGTTTGTCGAACTGGATGACGTCAATCATCAGCGGTATGAATTACGTAGATGCTTTATCATTATGGGTAATCTAAACAGATATCGTGCACAGTAACACCCAACTGCATTGTTTCAGCCTTGTCATTTCCGAAGAAGGTAATTAAGAATCCTCAAAAAATGCATATATTCCTGCATCATATTCCTATATAAAAGTATTTATTTCTGTATGAGTTGATTGAGTTGACATGATAAAATGCCATTTTTTCGGTTCTTATCCGTTTGTCAAAATTTTCGCTCATCAAATTCGAAGAAAGACGGATTCGTGAACAAATTGATGTGAGAAATTATAATAATTTGAGATTTGTCTAATAATGCGCGAAAAACTCCAGATAAAACATGATTGCCTAATTCTTAATGTAAAATTTCTTCCTTCTTGTATGTACTTCAGTGTTGCAGAACATCATATTGTTGACATGGACAAAACACCTATTTCACAAAATTTCTTTTTTTAAAAACGCCTTGCCTGAGAAAACCTACAGGTTGTATGGGAAGTGTGGCCCCTCTTATCAAAATCGAGTTATATAGCGTTTTGGAACCTACCATGGTAGTGTATCATTACCCTATAACCGTTTGGTTCAAAGTTGCTCAAAACCGGAAATATCCGGATTTTTCGATTTTGGCATGTGAGCACGCGTCAACATGCGATCTGGACACTTCAAACGGCGGCCGTCAGCGATAGAGTTCTCCAATTGCTAAATGGATAACAGATTATGAAAGTAGACTTAATTCCGCGTGTTTTGAGCTCTATTTGACCGCATTTGATAGAATATTCAAATAAAAAATCCACCCTGGAAAATTTTGAAAATAATTTTTTTTTGCAAAAATTTCCAAATTGGAGAGATAAATGTCAAAATAAAAAAAGTTGCCAGATTTATCCAGACAAACCGAGTGTGAGGGATGATGCCCCCATAGTAGACCTTCAAAAAGGTCATGTGTTACCCCCCCCACATGGCCCCATTTTTTCGAGCTACGGGCCATTTTTTGCTAAAAATCGATAAATTTTTTTGTGGATTTTCTCCAAATTTCCGAACATGATTGGCTGTTAATCGGTAATTCATTCATGATAAGAGGTTTCCCTAATAGGCAAAGTAATGATGGTATACTTTAAGATGCTTTAGTTGGCGTTTGAAATAAGATAAATAGGGCTAAAAGGCTGAAAATGACTGAAAATCGACGAAAATACGAAATTTCAATGTTTGCTGGAAATATCGAAGTTTTACCTTGTAAGTAAGCAAAAAATAAGTGGAAACAGGTGTATAGTGCAATAGGCAGTATTTTAATTGAAATTTTTTGCTTATGGAACAAGGTGCAACGTCATAATACTGGTATTAACGGTTTTGAACAGCCGTTTTCATCGAATTTCGACTGAAACTGAGGAGTGACGGCTGTTGGTAAATAATGTGTAGAAAAATACTTTCGTTCCTACTCAGTCGTTTTAATATATTTTAAATGAGTTTGTTGGATACACTTTTACAGAATTTTTACGTACGTACATCACGTACGTTTCGTTGTACTTCCAAGTCATTTCACTTAGCTACCGTGTTTACTCATCTGGTCATCCATCTCCCCCGTTCATTCACTCATTCACTCACTCACTCACCCATCCACTCACTCACTCACTCACTCACTCACTCACTCACTCACTCACTCACTCACTCACTCACTCACTCACTCACTCACTCACTCACTCACTCACTCACTCACTCACTCACTCACTCACTCACTCACTCACTCACTCACTCACTCACTCACTCACTCACTCACTCACTCACTCACTCACTCACTCACTCACTCACTCACTCACTCACTCACTCACTAACTCACTCACTCACTCACTCAACCATTCATTCACTCACTCACCCCGTCATTCACTCACCCAGTCACTCACTCAGTCACTCACTCACTCACTCACTCAGTCACTCACTCACTCACTCACTCACTCACTCACTCACTTACTCACTCACTCACTCACTCACTCACTCACTCACTCACTCACTCACTCACTCACTCACTCACTCACTCACTCACTCACTCACTCACTAACTCACTCACTGACTCACTCACTGACTCACTCACCCACTCACTCACTCACTCACTCACTCACTCACTCACTCACTCACTCACTCACTCACTCACTCACTCACTCACTCACTCACTCACTCACTCACTTACCCACACATCGGCAAATCCTGCCGAATGAAAGTCCACACTGCGAAATCACAGTCCACACTACATACGTTTCCAATTAAACGCAGTTGGACTAAGTGTCAAATTTTCGGTGCTGAGCGCTGTGTTTTTTCATAAATTTTTTTTCATAATTCTGAAGCAGAACAGTAGTACCGAGGAGAATGTTAATTTTTAGGCTCCCCTTATTTCTCGCCTTTAAAATACACGTCTCCAATACAAAGCAGTAAACCAGAAAACGTCAATTTTTCGGTGCTGTGTACCATCCATTTTTGGGTTTCAAGATAATAAGTCTTTAATACAACGTAGTAATACTGAAAAATAGCAATTTTGGTGTTACCTGTCGTATTTTTCAGTCTTTTAAATCATGTTTCTAAACCAGAACCGTAATGCTAAGTATGTGAAATTTTCGGCTCCATTCAAAATCCGTTTTCGGTTTATCAAGTTTCGCCTCCAGTACTAAAAACGTCGAAATCTGATCTCTGAGCGAGATCGGTTTTCAGGCTTCCAAGAGATAGTCTAAAATACAAAGTATTAGGGATGGAAACATCATATTTTCGGCGCTACGTGCCATCTACATTGGCCATATACAATGGACCACATCATGTTGCTAAACAAAACAGTAATGCTTCATTTAACGTAAATTTCACGGCGCCATTTGCAAACAGTTTTCGGTTTCTTAAGACACATCTCAAACACTAAGTAGTAGTTATGAAAACGCCAAAATTTCAATGCTACGCACCATCCGTTTCGGGCTTTTTAGATATGACTCCAATACGTTGCAGTAAAATTGAAAACGTAAAGATTTTGGCGCTACGCGCCAGCCGTCAAAAAACAACTCATGTCACTCAGCCGCCCTTTAATCATGTATAAAACCTAAGAAGGGGTGGGGGGTGTGCGTAGCACCGAAATTTTGACGTTTTCAGGTTTACTGTTTTGTATTGGAGACGTGTCTTGGAAGATCGAGAACTGATTCTATGGGAACCGAAAATTTTACATTATCCTCAACATAACTTTTCTGCCTCAAAAAAACGAGATAACCATAAAAAGGCGCGTAGCGCCGAACATTTGATGATTAGTTCTATTGCTTCATATTGGAGACATACATGAAAGCCCGAAAACAATGGTAAGTATCACCGAAAAGTCTATGTTCTGCTCAAAACTGAAAGCTGAGCCTTTGCAGTGTGGACTGCCAAATTGTAGACACCATTTTGTTACCTTGAACGGAATCAGTTTTACAGAGCGAGTGAGTTAGTGAGTGGATGGGTGAGTGAGTGAAAGAACGGGGGAGATGGATAAGTATGTACGGTAGTAAAGTGAGATGAGTAAATACGGTAGCTAAGTGAAATGACTTGGAAGTACAACGAAACATCTATCAACAGTATCCCGATAAATTACTCGAATCGCACCGTCAAAAACATCATCAAATTCTACAAGTATTGTACATACGTACGTGAGAATTCTGTAAAAGTGTATCCAACAAACTCATTTCGAATAAATTAAAACGACTGAGTAGAAACGAAAGTATTTTTTACCCATTATTTACCAACAGCCGGCATTCCTCAGTTTCAGTCGAAATTCTGAATGAAAACGGCTGTTCAAAACCGTTAATAACAGTATTATGACGTTGCACCTTGTTCCATAAGCAATAAATTTCAATTAAAATACTGCGTATTGCACTATACACTCGTTGTCACTTGTTTTTGCTTACTTACAAGGTAAAAACTTCGATATTTCCAGCAAACATTGAAATTTCGGATTTTCGTCGATTTTCAATCATTTTCAGCCTTTTAGCCCTATTTATCTTATCTCAAACGCCAACTAAAGCATCTTAAAGTATTCCATCATTACTTTGCCTATCAGGGGAACCTCTTATCATGAATGAATTACCGATTAACAGCCAATCATGTTCGGAAATTTGGAGAAAATCCAGAAATTTAGCGATTTTTAGCAAAAAATGGCCCGTAGCTCGAAAAAATGAGGCCATGTGGGGGGGGGGGGGGTAGCACATGACCTTTTTGAAGGTCTACTATGGGGGCATCATCCCTCACACTCGGTTTGTCTGGATAAATCTGGCAACTTTTTTTATTTTGACATTTATCTCTCCATCTTGATAATTTTTTAAAAAAAGTTAATTTTAAAAATTTTCCAGGGTAAATTTCTAAATTGAATATTTGATCAAATGCAGTCAAATTGTGCTCAAAACACGCGAAATTAAGTCTACTTCCATAATATGTTATCCATTTAGCGATTGGAAACTTCTATCGCTGACGGCCGCCGTTTGAAGTGTCCAGATCGCATGTTGACGCGTGCTCATATGCCAAAATCGAAAAAACCGGATATTTCCGGTTTTGAGCAACTTTGAACCAAACGGTTATAGGGTAATGATACACTTCCCTGGTAGGTTCCAAAACGCTATATAACTCGATTTTCATAAGAGGGGCCAAAATCTGTAGGTTTTCTCAGGCAAGGCGTTTTAACTACCCTCCCATAAGTTAGCAAATTATCCCAACTTATTGTTGTTTCAAAGTTAATTTATTCAATGTATATTTTTTTGTTAACCATTTTCAGAAACTTTCATTTAAATGCAAGGATTATCGTTGGACTTAATGTTAATGAGAGTATCTTTATAACATTCTCAATTGATCAGGAGAATAAATTGGAAACCCTGTATTTTTTTACCCTGTGAAACTCTGAACCTATATTTCCATGATTAAAAAAAGTTATGAGCTCGTTGAACTTTCACATTTTACGTCTGCTCAAAATTCTACGGTAATCTTAAGTAAGAGAAATTAGCGCGCATTCAAATTCATTCTCCTAATCAATTGAGATCACTATGTTTATGAGCCCCAGTCTGTAAGAATCGACAGGTCCGGGAAGAAAAAATGTTTTCGTTCAAACATCACCGGTCCCGGTGGAAATAAGTTTCTATAGTAAATCGATATCACTGAACACGAAAATCGTAGTGGTTTTTCTAAAAAAATCGGTTAACAAAAGTTATTTATTGAAACTAAGCTCAGAGCACCTCATGAAAATATCAACTCACCTGCATCCCGTGTTAAGCTTTCTGGAGGGCGGAATTTTCTAGTTTGATGCCCGATATTAAATACAGTTATTTGTTCGAGTCTTACGAATATTCTGTGAAATTTTCAAAAAAATTTATCAGCCACAACTTTTTATACATTGGGTTGAATGTTCTCGATTGAGCCTGCTTTTTAGCATTTTTTACTCTTTTTCACATTCATATTGATAGAAAAAGTTATGTTTTGTAATTTGGAGAAAAGGCGAGCGTGAGTTGTGTTTGCAAGGTTCTTATAAACATCTGAATGAAAGGAAATTGTGCCCAAGTTCCATTTGAACAGTTTCCGGGTCGCGAGTTTACTAACTGCACTATTCTGAGAATCCAAAATTGCCAAACCTGTAATTTGCGATTTAAAAAACGTGTTTTGAAGAATCGAAATTTTTAAATTGTAATTATTTTCGATCGTTTACTTAATTTTTCAAACGGATCCCACCTCCGCGCTCCGCGCGGTGCTAATGCGCTTGTCCTCGCTATCGCTCGGACAAGCCAGCCTCACGATAGGTTATCGGGGTTAACGAACAGTAAAACTTCAAAGGGAATAGTAAAATTTCAATAAAAAACTCGTCTGTGTTCAGTATTTTACCAAAATTTTACAAAAGGTTTCGAACCCAGAACCTCTCGCATGCGAGGTCAACACCCCCACGCTAACCACCAGGCCATACTGGCTTTGGTTTATGTGATAAACGCTGGTGTCAACATATGACGGTAGAAGCACGCGTTGGTTGCATTCACTGCACGTGTTGAATTTTGGATTCTCAAAATAGTGCAGTTAGAAATCTTGCTTCCGGGTCCGTTTTCAAACAACGCGCGCGTCAACCAAACGGCCACTTGTTGTTACTTGAAACATCAGTTCGAAAAAATGTAAACAACAATTTTAATCAGTAGCGGACGAGAAAAATAACGATATTAACGGATTTTCGGCGATAAATATATATATTCTGTCTCCAAATCATAGTATAAGCAAGAAAAAGCCACTATTTCTGTTTTTTTTCGGACCACTCTCAACCACGGGAAATGACTTTCTTATTTCATCCGCTCACTGCCGTACTACTGGCTGGTTGGTGCGCGCGTTGTTTGAAAACGGTTCCGGAAACTGTTCAAATGGAACTTAGGCATAGATTCCTTTCATCCAGATGTTTATAAGAACCTTGCAAACACAACTCACGCTCGCCTTTTCTCCAAATTACAAAACATAACTTTTTCTATCAATATGAATGTGAAAAAGAGTAAAAAATGCTAAAAAGCAGGCTCAATCGAGAACACTCAACCCAATGTATAAAAAGTTGTGGCCGATAAATTTTGATGAAAATTTCACAGAATATTCGTAAGACTCGAACAAATAACTGTATTTAATATCGGACATCAAACTAGAAAATTCCGCTCTCCAGAAAGCTTAACACGGGATGCAGGTGAATTGATATTTTCATGAGGTGCTCTGAGCCTAGTTTCAATACATAACTTTTGTTAACCGATTTTTTTAGAAAAATCACTACGATTTTCGTGTTCAGTGATATCGATTTACTATAGAAACTTATTTCCACCGGGAACGGTGATGGTTGAACTAAAACATTTTTTCTTCCCGGACTTGTCGATTCTTACAGACTGGGGCTCTTATAATATAATCAATGTGTATGTTCTTCCCTGCACGCTTCAAAGTCGTTATGCCAGTCGTATGGATCGGTCATGGTGAGGTTGTGCTCAGCCATGTACTGAAACCAGTCAGTCAGTCAGTTAGTCAGTCAGTCAATCAGTCAGTCAGTCAGTCAGTCAGTCAGTCAGTCAGTCAGTCAGTCAGTCAGTCAGTCAGTCAGTCAGTCAGTCAGTCAGTCAGCCTGTCTGTCTGTCAGTCAGTCAGTCAATCTGTAACCTGATAACAACTGCATGACAATATAATTGATCTTGGCCACCGGCTTCGGATCTTCGCCGCTGCCCCAAAGTACGGGAAAGTTCGGTAGACGATTTTCGCGTGCGCCGATCAGTACCTGAGTGAGTGAGTGAGTGAGTGAGTGAGCGAGTAAGTGAGTGAGTGAATGAGTGAGTGAGTGAATGAGTGAGTGAGTGAGTGAATAACCATGGTCTCCAGTATCATACGTGCAGTGTCTTTGATACGCCGTCGCCAGGCCACTTTCACGACGACTTCGATCTGCTATTGATTTTAATAGTGAATAAATTAGTGAGTGAGTAAGTGAGAGAGTGAGCGAGTGAGTGCGTGAGTGAGTGAGTGAGTGAGTGGCTGAATGAGTGAATGAGTAAACGAACGTTTGTCTCTTTGTCATTGGCTTTGTATATCTGCCCAAACCCACCGGCTCCAAGTTTACCGGTGATCTCCCAACGATCACGAAGCACTTGGCCTGTGATGAGTGAGTGAGTGAGTGAGTGAGTAAGTGAGTGAGTGAGTGAGTGAGTGAGTACCACTAACCGGCGTTCATGCAGTCTTTTTTCATGCTCGTCATTTTGATATGGTTTTGGTGGTAGTGAGATTATTGTTGATGATACAGTATGTGGCTTGGGATGGTTTTTGTTTGGTACTTTTATGGGGATTTTGTTTGTTTGAGAACGATCAGATCATAGGATCACGATTTCAGTGGCGTCCGAGAAGTTGGTTCAGAAAGTTTGCGTTATTTCATAAGGTCTTGATGACGGGACTCGGTCAGGCAGGATCGGTGTACTTCTGATGTTATTCCGGTAATTATGTCGAAGTTTTTATTCAGTTATGATTTATTTTTACGGAAGAAGCTTTTGTTGACCAGGATGGGATGGGTGGTGATGTTTTTTTATAAATTGTACTACGGTAGATAATCAAGTTGGGTCAGTGGATGTTGCTAGAAACAGACGAGTTGAGGTGATGCAGTAGTGTCGGGTCAGTGTGAAGTGAGCAGGCGATTGAGGGGGTGACGATGACCAGTGTAAAAATGAGATATGATTGAGCGAAGTGTTGGGACACCCAGTTATATATTCGCGCGGGTGAGGATAAAAATATGGATTTGGTGTTGATGAATGTTTTTTCAGTTAAACATGTTGGTTTCCCAAGTTGAGTTGGGATTGGGAATGAGTCAGTGTTGAATCTTTTTAGCGTCTGGCTAGTATATTTATGTCAGTTAGATGTTATTACTAAGTCGGTCAGCTCAGCGGAACACTGAGATGTTCCAGTAGAAAATGCTGGTATGCCATTATGTCTGTCTGTGTGTCTGTCTGTGTGTCTGTTTGTATGTCTGTCTGTCTGTCTGTCTGTCTGTCTGTCTGTCTGTCTGTCTGTCTGTCTATCTGTCTGTCTGTCTGTCTGTCTGTCTGTCTGTCTGTCTGGCTGGCTGTCTGTTTTTTTACTGTTTGTCTGTCTGTATGTCTGCGCACCTGTCTTAACCGAACAACAAATCAGTATTTCCTTGTTCATTTTCAATTCATTTTATTCAAGAACATAGAAAAATTAAATAACGAATTTTAAAATCATTGTGTTTAATATGTAAACTGTAAATATGTGCACTGAATTATTGTCAGAAAAAGCAAAAGCAAAAAATTATATGGACAAACAATGTTATTCAGCTGGTGAATTCTCAGAATGGCAAAATGGACAAAAAATCTAGATCTTCAGTATTTATATAATAGATAGAGTGTGCCAATACAGGGATAGGGCGGGGCGAACTGAGTACAGTAAAGAATAATAATTTTTGCGATAGAAGTTTTCCCTGTTGTCTAAACTAGACAACACAGTTAGAATATAAGACTCATGTAAAGGAATGAGCGATCGACTCTCTCAAGAATATCATGTTTATGCAACGTCTAGCCTTTCAGGTTTTAACTGATTGGTTCATTGATTCCAGCAAGTAGGTTTATTCCATAGAAAAAAAACAATTTTGAACGCCAACCCAGCAAAAACTTCAGTAATAGGAAACTACAATGAACCAATCACATACTGAGGCTTTCGAATCGTTGTCGAGCGCGTAGCAACTGACTGTAAAAGATAAAAAAAACTGAACAATAGCCCGCATTTATTTATAAGTCACCGTTTTCTGCGAAAAGTTTTTTTTTTCAAAACATGCAGATTTTATATTTTTCGTTTCAATCGGTCAGTTGCGCGGCGCCGGTATAAAAAACTATGACAGACAACAAACTGAACAGAAAAAAACAAATAGGATAGTTAAAACTTGATTGCGCTATACAAAATTCATCAACGGACATGATATTATTATTTGTAGAAAACTCGATTGTTCTAAAAAAATTCAGAAAAAACAGTAATCAAAAACGAAAAAATTGGGTGAAAAATGCACTTTACATAAAATTGCTGTAACATTGTCTAGCAGCCGATATACGATATCGTTAATTGCATCATTAAATACTTTTTATAGCTTCGTCAACGTCCTGGTTAGATTTTTTGTGAAAACCTTTTTAACCGACTCTGATGAAAAGAGCTGTTCGATTGTTAGGTATAAAAGTTTCTGAAAAAAGTTCTCTGACTAAGCTAAGAGTTTTCAACCTCAATAAAAACTAGTGTTCACCACAACAAATTCTTCATAATCGGATGAAAAATTTCGCACTGGCATCGAGAATTTAGCGGATGAATTGCGGTTTTTATTGAGACGTACTACTTTAAACGTAGTAACAAAACGTTATGAACAGGGAAATTTTATAAGAGTGTGTTTGAGAAAATTATTCCACATACAAGAAGATGTTAAACACGGGGCAGTGCAAGTTAATGGTATAAGGTGATGTGCGGGCGTCATACGTGTAACTCCCGCCGTCAGCTGGACGCGTTCAGTTCCCAGGGGGGGCGATGAGGACGCGTCCACATCCATCGACCTGGGAACAGGACGCGTCTTCATCCCTCGACCTGGGAACAGGACGCGTCTTCATCCCTCGACCTGGGAACAGGACGCGTCTTCATCCCTCGACCTGGGAACAGGACGCGTCTTCATCCCTCGACCTGGGAACAGGACGCGTCTTCATAATTTGACCTGGGAACAGGACGCGTCTTCATAATTTGACCTGGGAACAGGACGCGTCCAGATAAACTGACCTGGGAACTGGACGCGTCTTTCTGAAAAGTTCAGGAACGAAAATTGTTTGACACCATTCAGTTACATATAAATATTACAACAGTAGCTAGGTAATAACATAAGAGTGAAATTAAAATGTCAGTGATTCTTGACTTCCAAGCATGAAAACAAGAATACTAAAAAATTTTAAAACCGAACCGCAAAAAATCTCGTTATTTAACTATTACCCAAATAACGAGACAATTCATATTTTTACTTGTACAAAGTAAAACAAAGCATCTCCATCCGTTATCGCATGACCTTTTAATGCATACTGTGAAGATTAATGTAACGCAAATTATTGAAGTCACGTGACCTGGCGTGGATATAGTATGATCTTCATTGAGCTGTATTTATGCTGTTATACAGGGTGTCCCATTTAAAAGTCACGTTTTGTTTTAGCTGTAATTTTTGTGAAGGTTAACCGATTTTGAAGTTTTATGCGGCATATAATGGAGAATTTATGACAAATTTTTTTGGTGCTAAAAATTTTGGAATCGCATGTTCATACTAATTTTTATGCTAAATATACGAAAGTCCCTTATTTTCACAAAAAATCGTCGATTTATTCCTGTTTTTTCGCACATAAATAACAGTTTATTGGAATCTCCTGATTAATGTTTTCACAATCAGGTAACCACTGCTTGAAATACAGGTGACACATACCAGAATAAGCTCATTAAATCCTTAACATGATCACCACCCCTTCAGATGCACAGTTCCCAATGATGCGCGTGCTTTGGATGTGATTCCTCACATTTGGCCTCAGCTCTGTGAAATGTAGCTCGAAGCTTATCGAAACTCAAAATTCCAAGATTCCATTGCTTTCAAAACATCAATATTCGTCTACGAAGGAACTAAAAGGCCATATGTCCGTGCAGATTATGAAGAATTTTGACCAAGGCATCATCCCTTCAGTCCAAGTGAGGGCAAATGTGAGGAATCACATTCAGAGCATGCGCATGGTTGAAAATTGGCATATGAAGGGGTGGTGATCATGTGGATGATTTAAAAGGCTTTTTCTGGTATGTTTCACTTGTATTTCAAGTAGTGGTTACCTGATTGTGATAACATTAATCAGGAGATTCCAATAAACTGTTATTTATGTGCGAAAAACAGGAATAAATCGACGATTTTTAGTGAAAATAAGGAACTTTCGTAGATTTAGCATAAAAATTGGTATAAACATGCGATTTCAAAATTTTATGCACCGAAAAAATTTGTCATAAATTCTCCATTATATGACGCATAAAACTTCAAAATCGTGTAACATTCACAAAAATTATTGCAAAAACAAAACGTGACTTTTAAATGGGACACCCTGTACATAGCATTCTCAATTGATTATGAAACAAAAATAAATTGCGCCAAGAAGATATGCACTATTCACAAGACAGATTTTTTGTAAAACTTTACTAGTGACGATCTTGGAATTCACTACACAAACGGAATCATATTCGCCTAATGAAGAATATAGAGGAATGAAGCAATAATAAAAAGATAGTTTTTGACTTTTTCCAAGTGATCCTATTTTCATACTAAAATGATAATTCATAGTAAAATCTGTAAACCTATTGACTGGAGCGTCAATTTTGTTCCCGAAAATTTCTTTTTGGTCAATAGGTTTGCAGATTTTACTTTCCGTTTTACTTTCCTTTTTACTTTCCTTTTTACTCTGAAAGCACCCCATAACTACATATGCAACGTTATAAAATAATCCTATGTACCCTCTATTATGCACTCTCAGCTGACAAATTGAGAAAGACGCGTCCAGTTCCCAGGTCAGTTTATCTGGACGCGTCCTGTTCCCAGGTCAAATTACGAAGACGCGTCCTGTTCCCAGGTCGAGGGATGAAGACGCGTCCTGTTCCCAGGTCGAGGGATGAAGACGCGTCCTGTTCCCAGGTCGAGGGATGAAGACGCGTCCTGTTCCCAGGTCTTGTGATGAAGACGCGTCCTGTTCCCAGGTCTTGTGATGAAGACGCGTCCTGTTCCCAGGTCAAGGGATGTGGACGCGTCCTCATCGCCCCCCCTGGGAACTGAACGCGTCAGCTGACGGCGGGAGTTACACGTATGGATAGGCCCCGCAGGGGAGATTTCAAGATTTCCTCCTGCACGTGTTGTAGCATAGCCACGTGTTGAAGAGAGCATGCGAGCGTAGCGAGCCAGTTATAGCAGGGTATATGCAGTTTAGTTGCATCGGCACAGTAGCACAGTGCAAGAGCGCTTGCCTAGCATGCGAGTGGCCCGGGGTTCGTTTCCCAGATTTTTGATAAAAACTGTGAACTTTCAAAAAATCTGTGGGGTCTGGAAAATTGCCTGACGGAATGAGAGACATACTGAAATAGGAAAGACATTTAATTAACATGGAATGCAGTTGTTTGAAGAAATTAAATCCAAACCATTCCTTATGCACTTTCACATCTGTGTCGGTAATTAATTTCACACTAAATGTACGGCAAGAGTGTCAACCGGGCGTTAAACGGACTCAGACAACCTTCGTTGGCCATGAGGGCATTTGTGCGAAAGTTTGCCAAATTAGCGTTCGACAAAAAGAACTCCAGCTTCAAATTTAAGCCGCAGCTTAAATTTGAAGCCGTGGCTTCTGGGTTTTAAGCCGCAGCTTTTTCGAATTTCAGTAGTTAAGAGTTTTAATTTTAAGCCGCAGCTCAAATTTTAAGCCGCGGCTTAAGCTGGCCCTATACTTTAACACTAGGTCCGGCTTTAAGCTGGCCCTATACTTTAACACTAGGTCCGGCTTTAAGCTGCGGCTTAAATCTGTAGACCCCGGATAGATACGTGAACGGGGCCAATAAACATTGCCTGAAAACATGAAACACTTTTACCTCAAGCCACAATTCATTCGAATTGATCAAAACTTTTAAGTCACAGAGCCCGATGTTTCACATGTTTGAATTTGTTTTTTTTTCAATAAGAAAGTATTGGCCGTCATGAACTCTTCGTTCTTTAATGGTTATAATTCTGTTTAAGTCAAACCTACAAAGAATATAATGTGTCAACTGAGGTGTGTGACGGTTTATCATAAATATAAACCTAAATATATCTTTATCACACCAGCCACACCAGACTCGATTATTAGTCTGGCATCCTGACACTGCGCTACATGTAGCCCGAAAACCATACGTCATACATCATACATACCATACGTTCATTGTCAAATTTATATACACATTAGTTTCGAATTTTTTTGGAAGATAATTATAATAAACGAATTGTTAATTTTTCTTGTTATGTGCCACTAATATCCGTTGTAAAAATGCGTGTGACGTTTTTTGGGTTGCACGTGCACAACATTTGCTCAGATACACAAATCATATAGGAAACTTCAGGAAAACCAAGTATTCCTGTTGTTGTTATATGCTGAAATGGACAAGGCAAAATATCGGACAGAGCCACTTTTAAGTCAGATCCAAGTGTCGTCGTTTGACTGATCGAAATGGATTCATTCATTAATTGTGAGTCGGCTGATTTACGGTTGACAAAGTACATATAGCAAAGACTTTGAAGAGTAAAAGTTTATGCTTCTTCGAATAATACTGTTATATTGCTACGCGTACAGTAACAATGATTAATGACATAATTATTGGGAACCCCAAAAAAATGAAAACACGACTAAGAATAACGAAAATATTGTTATCCTTACTTCCCCTGGCCGGGGCTTGCGCCCAATTGGATCTACTTTGAACATAGGTTTTATTAACTATTGACCCCTTTGGAACTGGAACCGATTTTTAGAACCGGTATATTTCAGTGGCTGTCGTTACCCAGAAAAATGGAGAGAGGTTCCCGCCTTTATAAAAAATGTGTGTAAGGGAAATAAACGCAAGATGAAACGTGAAATGAAATTTCGAACAACGGGCTTCCGTAGCAGGGCGTTGAAACGGGAAGACTAAAACATAACCAGGGTTTTTGGTTACCCAGAAGAGTTTTGGCACACGATTTGAATTGAAATCAAACTGATTTTGGCGCGCATTCAAAATGTCCGGTCGGATATCGGAATCGGAAAAGGATGACGATTCCCAGTCGAACGTCGCCGTCACCCGTCAGTAATCGAGGTATCCGGCAAAAAATATTGGATGAGCTGGAAAAGGACGATCTGGACCAGTTGGATCAAGGACTGAATCTTTACAGGAAAGCTGGATACAGGTGTCATGAAAAGTACCCTGATACGTTGATGGTTACGGTATGTAGTTGTGATTATCGGCTGGCTGAGACCAGCTGTTTACTGTTTAAGGCGCGTTCAGAATTGTCTTGAGAAAGTCTCAATAATTTTATTTGTAACACTCTCGGATCACATAAAAGCGAGTTTTGACCAACCAAATGTTTCAAACATTTTTTATCGGGAACAAATATTTTTTTATGTTTACCAAAAGTGTTACAAATAAAATTCTTGAGACTTTCTCAAAACAACTCTGAACGCGCCTTTACGGTTTTTATTTCTTACGGTAAATCTTTACCCTTTCACATTAATGTCTGTGCATTTTGGATTCGGATTTTTTCGCATTGTAGATTTTTTAGAATTATTTTGAGGAGTTTTATAATTAAAAATAATTAAGATTGTTTCAGCTCTCAAGCTATTAAGGGTGCCTTCATAGTCTGTCTGCAGAAAAGTTGCAGAATTGTTCGACAACTTTTTTGACGTTTCGAAATGTTTCGGAACTTCAAAGAGGGAAGAAAGTTTCGAAACGAACGTCAAAAAAGTTGTCGAACAATTCTGCGGTAATCGCGACCCGTCGACCGGTCGACCCGTCGACCGAGATCGGTCGACCGGCCATTTGGAGGTTTTTAGGCTGCCTACATAGCTGGATAGGTTTAGAAGGCTAGGCATGAGCATCAAAATTAGGTTTCTGTGTAGGCTTAGGCTTAAGCTTAGGTTTTTGCGATAGGCTCGAGCGCTACGCGCCCGAGCCCATACAAAAACCTAAGCCTAAGCCTAAGCCTACACAGAAACCTAATTTTGATGCTCACACCTGCCAAACTGTTAGTATAGTGCTCCAGAATAACTTTTGTAAACTTAAGTCGGTGCTAGGAACTAAGCCGAAGCCGTACAAACAATATCAAAATTCTGGGTCGACGGGTCGACGGGTCGACGGGTCGACGGGTCGCGATAGCCGCAATTCTGCAACTTTTCTGCAGACAGACTATGAAGGCACCCTAAGGGTGCCTTCATAGTCGGAGTTGCAACTTTGTTCGAAACATTTCCGTAAACCCTTTCCACTTCACAATCAATTCCGAAACGTTTTCGAAATCGAAACAGGAAGAAACAAATTGAAAATGTCGAAACGAAACTGTAAAAGGTTTACAGAAAAGTTGCGAACAGTTGCAACTCCGACTATGAAGGCACCCTAAGTTCCTTTATAATTCAGGTAGACACGGCCGTTCAATGAAGGTGTTCGCAGGACATAAGAAAACGCCGGCGCCTCAAATTTACATAGCCGACCGCCCGCCGAAAGCAGACATGGGAAAGAAGAAGCGAGATTTGGTTAGCTCAAGTAACAAGTAAAAAGTAAGAGATTGTTCAATGTTCTTGCAGTTCCCGATTTTTTTATTTGACCCCTTTTTTCATGCCTTACACATTAAACTCTAAGTTCCTTATAAAATTCAGGCGGAAGCGGCAACCAAAGCGTCGGCAGGTAGCCCCAACCCCAAGTTGGACATGAAGGGTCGCCGCGTGTCGTTCAATTCGGTAGTGGAGCGCAGTGATGGTCAGTTCGATGACTCGCTCGATGTGTCCGGTACAGCTAACAGGACTCCCACTCGTTCTATCCTAAAACGCAAATACGATTCTCCTAATCCAAATGTCGGTAATCAACCCAAGAAACAGAAGAGCATAGAACAGTCGAAAACTATATCGTCATCATCAGAAAAAAGAAAGCCGCCTAAGCTACTGAATGAACCATCCATGGCTGCAGACATCGGCACTGTTTCGTTTGATAAGAAGGATAAGAAACAGAAAACGAAGCAACCGAAGAAAGTGAAGCCAGGAAAGCCCGGATCTGCCGCCAAGTTGAAGAAGAAGAAAGCTAAATTAGAAGAAAAGAAGGCAAAGAAATTGGCTGAAGATGAGAAGGATGAAACGGAGGATGGAATGAAAAAGAAGAAAATCAAGCTGCAGATCACTCGAGAAATGAAGGTACGTCTAATTACTTATTACGTTATTTATTTGTTGACACTCACAGGCCACTTCATAGCAAAAACTTTTTTTGTTGGTTAGTTGTCTCACTCGGATTAGGACCTCACCGGCGCCGGGTCCCAATCACGAATGGTGCTTGCCATATGCATATCATGGAACCAAGTTTAAAGTCACTCCATCGGATGTTTGAGGAATATATTCTTTAACGATCATCAGCTAGTAGGTCACACTTCTGTTTGACTGCCATAACGCTTTTTGATGGCCCCGGGATTCGAACCCGTGTGCGGCCGGCCAGGCGGAGGCGGTTTCAGAGTCTGGCACCTTAACCACTTGACCAGCGAGCCGTCGTCGATAAACTCGATAAAAAATATTCTTAGCGCTGAATTAAAAAAAAATATACCAAAATTTCAGTTAAAATAGAGATTTAGACAGCCAAATGTAGTACTTAGATTTCGAAGAAAAAAGTTTCTCTGCAGTTTTCTTACCAATGTATTCAAGAATCAGTTGCCAGCATGGCCTGTTTCTCTTCAAACGTTTGTGAAAGGTTTAACGTTTCAGATTTCTCCGACTACTAATAGAAATAAATTTAGGAAAAGCTGAAAACCATGCCTCGACATGAAAAGAAGAAGTATTTACGTGAGTTGAGGGCCAAGCAGAAACCATTGTACGAGATTGCGAAACAAGCCAAACGGTTATGGGAGAAGGTGCGAAGGTTAGATACAACGATAGAACTATAATCATTATAACGTTGCTTTCATATCAGCACTTTTTTAGCGGCAAAACCAATTCGAAAGAAAGGGAAGAGAAAATCGAAGAGCTTTGCGGTCTCGTCAAAGGAAAGGCCAAGCAGTTGATTTACGGTTAGGGTACATAATACGCATGATTTATCAGCATTTTGTATTTTATGTCAGTGCATGTCAACAGAAAAATTGTTGATTTTCAGGGCACGACACGGTGCGTGTCATCCAGTATCTTATGTCTCTCGACAACAAAGAAGTGCGCGCCTGGTTGTTCGATGAACTCGTATCTGATGTGATCAAAATGGCCAAATCCAAATACGCCAAGTTTTTCATAATAAAAATGCTGAAATACGGGTTTGTTGCTAGTGGCTTTTAGTTGACAATGAGTCGGACAAAACCATTAGCTGGGATAGCAACAGTGATGGAAGCGGGGGTAAATTGAACACTGCGTGCTGTAAGCTGTTAAGTATTTTGGTAGATGCAAAGTGGATGTAGTATGAAATTAAGATGTTGTTTTCTTTCGAAATTTAGTTTGGGTAGTCTTATAATATTTTTCTTGATTCCATGTGAAAATGAAAAAAAACCGAGTGACATAATGAGCGGTAATTTGAAATTTGTATATGTTTCAGAACACCGGAGCAACGGGCGCTTGTGATGAGAGCGTGCTCGGGCAAGATCACAGATCTGATGCGCAACAACTTTGCGTGTGACGTGGTTGAGTGCGCCTACAACCAGCATGCCAATGCACTACAACGATGGCACATCATCACTGAGTTCTATGGTAAACAGGCGTCTCTGGTTAGCTCTAGTCACGTTTAATATTGTATACAACGGAACGGTGATACACGATCGCATGTCGAGTACTAGTGCGGTGGTCACCAACTGTTCCCATATTATACTCGCCTTCTGATGACTACCGATGCAGAGCCTATCCATCGGTGGACAGATACGAGGCTCACAAATCATATTGAAAATAGTTTACTTACTATATAATTTGTAATCTGTCACTGTTCAGTGTTCATTCTTCGATCAAACTGCTGTTATTTTAGATGTGGTCGGACAGCGAGCCGTGTCCACTCACCAAAATGCTCAACGACCAGCCGAACATCAAAACCATCGTACTCAACAACATCAAGGATAATCTGATTGCGCTCGCCGATAAGTTGGTGTTAACGCCCTTATTTATGTATTAGCTTTTACAGAGATTCAATCAATTTATTTAATAGTATTTGTCTGATTCTTAGAGCAGCTTTCTAAAGAATGACCACCCTTCCAGATCATCCGAGTTTTGTTTGTTTAGATTGTATATGCTTCAGACCAGCGTTCCGTCACAGCATCTGCCACAAACTGCTGATCGACTACCTGGAATCGTGTGACGACAACGAACGTAAGGAGATGTGTGCCGTGTTCCTGGACAAAGTACCACAGATTCTGCACACCCGAGACGGGGCACACGCGTCTATGCACGCTGTTTGGCACAGTAATGCTAAGGAGAGAAAGGTTGGTACGCCCGATCACGATACGCTAGCGGACGAGTGAACAATCATAATGTGGATCACCCCCTCGATATACTTTATTTAGTTTTGCGATTATGCTCAGCTCAATAACAACAAACTGAATATCAATCACGAAACGCTCAGTTACCTTTAGGCATTTTTTCATTCCAGACGTTGCTGAAGAACCTGAAGGGTCTGATCGGCAAAACC
Source organism: Daptonema setosum (assembly GCA_964036265.1). Classification (NCBI taxonomy): domain Eukaryota; kingdom Metazoa; phylum Nematoda; class Chromadorea; order Monhysterida; family Xyalidae; genus Daptonema; species Daptonema setosum. The sequence goes on along the minus strand of CAXIWR010000197.1, from coordinate 3,762 downwards.
TGCCTGGAGGAGCATGGAAGTCTGGTACTAATGGCACTGGCAGACTGTGTCGACGATACTGTCATGATGAAAAAAACTGTCATTCAGGTCGGTGCAATTGCAGGGGTAAGGGGACCATTTACGTTGAAATCACGTCTAATTTTGCTCCTATTTTTGTTCAAAAAAGAAAAAAAACAAAAAATTTTTTGGTTATTCTTTCTATATACTTCGTGTGTTCAGAATGAGACATGCAATTTAATGTTTTCCTCTATATTTTCATGTGTTCGCTTTTTGTAGTAAGATTATAGTTTTGTTTTGACTGCAGGAAATGATTGGCAGCTTGCCGGAGTTGATGAAGAGTAAACACGGCCTGCGCATTGTTGATCACATGCTCCGACCACGTGACGGCCGATACCTGCAGAAAGAACATCGCCAACTGCTGGCCAGGGTAGGTATTTTTAGCTTGTGATTTCACTGTTTTGACACAAAAATGAAATAAAATATTGTTTCTGTGATTTAATTTATTTGATTCAATATGAATGGTTTTTAACGGATTTGAGGGCGACAACAACGCGGAAAGCAAGAAGGACGCAGCCGTACGATGGCGTGAACTGAGGGTGCCGTTGTTGCCTGCGGTACTCGATTACGTGGCAGAAAACATGAACAATATGTTGTTGGGAGAAGATAAACACCTGGCTGTGTTCGTGCTCAACGCACTTGAAACAACACAAGAACCTGGTTGGTTTATACAAATACAATATCATTATTCATCATCATGACCACAAGAATTTTTTTTACAACTCTTCAATGTACTGTTTTGCAGCCACTTCGGAAGACGAGAAATCGGTGGACGACAAACGACAAAAATGCTTCGATGTCATTGCCGAGGTTATTATCTCGATTTCAGGAGTTTTTGCAGGATTATTCCGTGTATTCAGTAATCAGTGTTATTCTGAAACCTGTCCTACGCGAGTCAATCAATGTTTGAATAAAATATTTGCAGTTGTGTGCCATCGAATTCATCCCGGCCAACTTTGAGGGCCAGCTGCACTGTGTCGAACATCCGCGATCGCATTTCGTCATCGCCAGATTACTAAAATCAGATAAGTATTTGGTGGAGGCCGGCCGTCCAACGCTGACGGGCACGGTGATTGGCAGATTGAGTGTGGACGAGATGACACACTGGACGGCATGCAACAAAGGATGCTTTGTCCTGCTCAAGTAAGTACCACAATCACCAATCATATCAACGCGATTCGACTTTTCATGACGTCACTGCGTAGCACAGTGAGTTCGTTGTTATAGAATAGTTCTAAATTAAAAGCAGAAACACGTTTGAAACAACTTCGGTTGAGTTCGCTAAATCAGCAGAGGACTTCCAATTCTCAGGGTTTGAGATGTTTTTAAGCCACGTCGGGTAGTCTTTGTTTGTATTGAGAACATTCTAAATTTATAATGAGAGCCTTTAATTTTGTTTTATTTACAAATGTGTGAAAATGGAGTTGATCACGTTCATCATTTAGCATGATTGAATCGGGCGACAAGGAATCGGTGGTACTGCGCAACGCCCTCAAGGCCTACCACGACAAGCTGCAGCAGCAGTCACATGCCGGTGCCACCGCGTTGCTCAAGTGCTTAACCAATTCATCATAACTCATCATGATACAGTCCAAACTTACTTATAGTACAGTTATAAAAAGATGAGTAAAGTTGTGGAGACAACATATTGATTCACCTTGTCGTGTCTTACTTTGTCAATGCTGAAATCGTGGGTCGATCGCGAGTTCATTTGCGGTGCAAAGTTCTGATTTGTTTTTGAGCAATTTTTTGTCTTAAATGAAAGAGAATTTTTTTTCTTTTTGTGCCCGACTAAAAAACTGGTTGTCTAACAGCTCGAAAAACTAATGGAATCAATGGACATTTCTTTTTCGACTATGCGGTGATCCGTAATTTTCCCTTTAAAACTCGTGGTGGTCGTTTGTTGCGCGCACCGTTGTTATTGTTATGTTATGGTTTTGTTTCATTTGTTATCATAGTATGAAGAGTCACTATATATTTCCGTTTGTAAATTTCAGATGATTCTATTCAGACTCACGCATTCTTTCGGTTAGCTGTTGCTGTTGACACATTTATTATTTGCCTTGATTTCTTCCGAATGGTGTATTTTCAGAAAATAAAATATGGTTATAGACTTGTGATACTACGGGGATCTTTAGTAAACTGAAGCGTAGCCTACGTTGTAATCAATCGATTATGATTAAACCAATATTTATTACCCTGATATTATGTGAAGTTATATCTTATTTATGTAATTATCACGGTTCGTTTATCACGCAGCAATTACTGTTGTTGAAGTACCGTTCGCGAGATGGGTGGTTCTCAGTCAACACCGGCTGCGTCTGCAGCATCCAGTGACAAATACAAACCAACAATCGACATGAAAACAGCCCAGCGCATGTCGGCAGGTTTGTTGCTTCATGTCTTGATCGTAAAATATTTTTTTGTTCTGCCGACAGATACAAAATGTTTAAAAACTCCGTTAAAATTGTTTTTAAAGGGTTATCGAATTCTTCGTGTCCTGTGGAACCAGGTCAGGAAAAGAAGTTGCCATCCGAGTGTCCGATGTCATCGGGCGATGCGTGCATGACTGCTGGCAATGTCGATCCCACAAATATGGTTTGTTAAGTTGGGCACAAAGAATCACGATCACGTATATCATGCTACCGCAAAATTTTAACTCACTGTTTGCCCTTTCATTTAATTTATACGTACCAAGAAAAAAGTGATATTGTTGATGATTGTTGTCATCCTCTTTGGCATGAGTTCATGACGACTTATCCCTTTGGCTTATGGTAGATTTCGTTGTAAACACTTGGAAGCTATAAAAGTCTAAACAGTTATATTAAACGGTGTATTTGAGATGCCGCCTCCGAACCAGCGTCCGGCCAAGGACCAGCCGTTCCCATTGTCCACCGATCGACAAAAGTCAAATATACCTCGGGCACAAACCGAGAGCACGTGGACCTATCCGTCGGCACAGATGTTCTGGAATGCCATGCTCAGAAAAGGTTGACATTTGCAATTGATGTTTTTATCACTATTAAATCTGATCAATTTATATATTTTTTCATCTTGTTAGTGAAACTACTGTTAGTGTTCGAATCGCGGACAATTGTTGATTTTTTACCCCTCTTAATTGATTCCACTATCAATTATTTGTGATTGTTAGTCGATAACTTGATATTGTGATAACATAATTTGTTTTGTGATGTACAGGGTGGCGATGGCAGGAGGATGCGCTGTCCCCCAAGGATATGGACAACATCATCGCTATTCACAACGTCAATAACGAGCGCGCCTGGCAGGAAATTCTGCTCTGGGAAAACATGCTGCATAAGTTGGTGAATGGTAGACAGAAAAATAGTTTTAAGCAGTGTAGTTGGCATTTTCCTTTCCGTTGAAATTTATTTTCATTGTTTTAGGGAGTGTGACTGCCCCAAACTGAAGAGCTTCAAAGGTGATGCCAAACGATATACGCCCCGCGCTCGCATGCGCAGTTGGATGGGGTTGGTATTTGCATTCTCACTTTTTATTACTCTTGCTTTTGTCACCCATTTTTTCTTTTTTCATGTTTACATGAGAATAAGACCACTTACTGAAATGCTAGTAATTAATAACCTGATCTTTTGAGAGCAAAAATTGAAAATGTGGATGCCATAGTAGCATTGTGGTATATTCTAGTTACGAGCTGCCGTTCGACCGTCACGATTGGATCATCGACCG
>CAXIWR010000196.1:11376-23376 GCA_964036265.1 Daptonema setosum | reverse complement strand
CTGGCAGCCCCCCCCCCCCCCCCCGATACAATGCCATGAAGTGCGCAGACTGAATACGGTATGTCAATACAAAAAAAACTAAATCACAATATTTTCTTGTAAACAATCGAACATGCGTGTTTGGACTGATACCTTTGTTTTTCTTAAACTTACTTGTCTCGATCATAGGATTAGGTACACAGAAATATAGAGTATGTATTCGAAATTAAGTGACAGGTTGAACGGAACAGTTACAAAAGTTGAAGATAAGTTAATATACATAGCAGACAAATTATACGCAGTAGTCATGGTTCTTTTTTGTGAAATAAGGTTTGCATGTCATAGCACATCCTCCGGCAGGTATGGGCGATTGCTACATACAGTCGATGCTGAGTTACTGGTTACTGATGGAGTTTTTGGAGTTACATTAATTTGAAATCAAACTTTCGAATTTCAAATTTTTTCAATTTGAATTTGTGTCACAAAAAAACTTCAAGCAAGCTTTGTCCAAAGTGGACCAATTGCCCTAATTTCGGGAACTCCTACTCCAAGTGTGTAAATTTTTTTTCATTACGGTGAGTGCCACTGCCAATGTAGAGATACAGTAGCATTAGCGGACGAGGGAAGAACAAAAAAGTGGAATTCCCTCCTCTTTGGCTATTTCAAGAATAGAGAATTTCCCTTAAGGTACAGGTAAAATGACCTGATTTCTTCCGATTCCCCCCCTCTTCGGAGAAATTCCCGCTCTTTAGAGGATTGACTCGTCCGTCAGTGTATGTTACTGTAGTACAATAAATACTGTACATGTGTTGGTGTGGAATGTAACATGTACATATTTATTGTTTTCCTAAGTACATAAATGACAAGATTAGGTTCTTTTGTGGTTACCGACAACGTTGTTATGTATGATTTTATGTGTCTGCACTGACCATGTTCTCGTTCTACACCCATGTTTGTACGAAAAATGAAACTGGAGTTTCAGAGTGCAATTTCAGCAGGCCAAAGTTAGAATTAGAAACAGTACCATTTCCATGGTAAGTTTGGTCAGAGTATGTATCTTGGTCAGAGTATGTATCTTGGTCTGAGTATGTATCTTGGTCAGAGTATGTATCTTGGTCAGAGTATGTATCTTGGTCAGAGTATGTATCTTGGTCAGAGTATGTATCTTGGTCAGAGTATTATCTTGGTCAGAGTATGTATCTTGGTCAGAGTATTATGTATCTTGGTCAGAATATGTATCTTGGTCAGAGTATGTGTCTTGGTCAGAGTATGTATCTTGGTCAGAGTATGTATCTTGGCCATAGTTTGGTATGTTATGGAAAATAAGTTTCATCGTATCGTTGAGCACAAACAATGGTAAGCCACTGACAGACGAGCTGTTAATTCTCCGAAGGCAGGGGAATTTCGTCAAAGGTGGGCAAATCGGTATTTTTCGGGGCATTTTTCCTACACCTTGGGGAATAATTTCTACTAAAAAAATACCAAAAAGAGGACAATTCCAATTTCCCCTCCCCTACCTGTCTGCCAGTGACTAAAGCAAAGTTTGTTTGATCAATATTTAGAAGCAGCACCAAAAGCAATTTGAATTTATAGTTCGTGCCAAAAACTCTCCGGGTACCACAAAGCCTGAATAAGTCACAAGGAAGTTGAAGTTGCCGAACATGTTTCAGGAGTTCCATATAAAGATCAGGTCGCGTGTGTTCAGGACCCTTGTCACTGACATCATTAGCGGACGAGATGGGGAGAGAAAAGTGGATTCCCCCCTCTTTTTGTCTCCTTCAAAACGTTTTTTTTTGTTCTTCAAAATGAAGGTTAAATGGCCTGAAAAGTGCCCAATTCCCGCTTCTTTGACAAAACTCCCCTCCCTTCGGTTAGCTCATCCGCAAGTGACTGACATACAGTACGAACTTGGTGGAACCCATTTTTGGTGACAGGGTCATCTGAAATGGATTGAATGGGTTCCCTTCAATGTGCCACTTTCAATGTACCCAATGTAATGTGCCCGCGGAGTGGCAAAACAAACAGAATAGTCACGTAAAATTTACTATGTATGGTAGAGGTACATGTACAAGTACCATCCGTTTCTGGCCATTTTCTACCACATTACATGAGCTAACAACCACTGGCGGACACTAGCGGACGAGAAGGGGAGGGAAAAGTGGAATTCCCCCCTCTTTGGCGGTTTCAAAAAGGGTAGTTTATTCCCTAAAGTGTAGGTAAAATAGTATGCTTTTTTGAAAATTCCCCTTCTTTGGAAAGATTCCCCTCCCTTTGGGAAATAAGCAGTCAAACCTTCAAAGGAAGGGGAAGTTCGGCAAAAAGGGGGGAATTTGCAATTTGAAGTTACCTACATTACACCTTAGGGAAGGTATTGTACGTTTTCAGAACGTCAAAGATAGGGGAATTATACTTTCCCCTCCCCTCCTCGTCCGCTAGTGCTAACAGCACAAGTTTATTATCCACATTTTGCGCCTTCTCTTGTCGATCACCTAATACCAAATAATTGTTTGCTCGATGCTACACGAATTGTCTACAGATGTATAAAAAAAATTCCAATAAAAAATACATGAATCTCATGAAATTCAATAAAAAACAGTAGTAGCCGAAATTATGGCTAATAAGCCAGAATTCTGCAGACTCGGTCACATTTTTATGTCATACTGTATTTTCAAGTACACAGTTAATTATAGCTTGAACTTTTCGCTTTGATACTTAAGAAAGCTCTTGCTTCTAAAATTAATCAATGGGTAATGTTATATGTACGTGGTTACATAACCATAGCATCTACGTTTGTACGTGTACATCGGTGATTAAGCGAAAGGTCATGGGTTCGATTCCTGCCAGGAACTATTCTATGTAATCAAATGTCACAATCGAATTCCATTTCTCCCATAAGTTCCAAATGAGATTGGTTTTAGCTTGGTCAGGGTTTCTTGTTATCAAAAATTGTTTTACCACAAAAATGAAAAGTACAAAGAATCCCAGATTAATGTATTTGTTTGTTTCGATTGTTTAACGGTCAAGTGTAAGGAAGATTTTTTTCTCTAAAATTTTCAAAGTATCATAAAAATGATTGGAATTCAAATTGCGCGCCCAAAACTTTGAATAACCAGCAACTTTGTATTGGCTATACCATCTACTCGTGCAATGGTAACGAGTTCACCCTCAAGTGGTCTTGCATTCTCGACTAATGAAAATGTTGTAAAAAAATTTACGGCGGACATTCGTTCGTTCCCGGCTTCAGAACCAGAAATAGCAATCTTGATTACTTATGAGACTGGAATTGAAGGCGCGGCCTTTTTTACCCCGGATGATTTTTTCATAAATGTTTGCCAGGTCATTTTTATCGAATATTCACGGATTAATATCAATTTGAAATTTTTGATCCTTATTTCATTTTTTCGACCAGGTTTTTCGCTCAAATGATAAAAGATGATATTTTCATATATTATATTCTTTATTTTCATGAGACATAGCCACATTGTGCCTACTGTAACTCATTGGAAGGTGCGTACGTAACTGGTCCAAAGACTGAATTTTTGTTAACAAAATTTGATAATAAAGATTCATACATACAGTAGATCATGATTTTGTAAAAAAATTACCGAGAAATAAGAAACATCTGTCTGAACTGAACTCAGTTCCCTATACATACATAACTTGGCCATTGTTTCTTATTATCAAAATTTACAAAGTTACCGCATCTCGCAGCTAATATCTGGTTATTCTCTTACGTCGGAAAAACTGTCAGGCTTTCAGATAAAGTTACTTCATCAATTGAGAAGGCTAATCATTTTGTTCACGAACGTTGATTAACTAACAATGTACGTTGATTAGTGTCGTAATGAAAACTGGAACTGAAGTCTTCGAAGCACGTACGAACCAGATTATCAGCTATGGAAGTAGAATGTACGAAGATACTGCGCATTATTGCTTATGATCAGTAGCGGACGAGAAGGGGGGGGGGGAATAGTGGAATTCCCCCCCCCCCCTTTGGCGATTTTCGCGTTTTGGTGTAGGTAAAATGAGCTTTTTTTCGCACGTGTAAGTACAAATTTCAAGGTAACTTTAGATTAAATTCTAACTGAATTTCCACCTTTGTCCCTTCCGGCAAGCAATTTTTCAGAAATATACCTGAATTATAACAAATATTGGTATACAAAATGACATTTCATGGCCAATTCCACTTTTCTAGCTGATATTAGAGTTTCCACCGCTGCTTTCACAAGAAGGATTCCACTTTTTTACCTGCTCAGACAGAAAGATTCCACTTTTAGTTATAAAATACTTCCAATTCCACTTTCTTGAATCACTCCAAAATTCCACGTTTTGAATAACTTAACAATTCAACTTTCTTGGACTTGAATCCCTCTAAAATTCCACTTTTTAATTAACTTGATAAATTCCACTTTCGTTATTCACTTCACATTTATGCCCTTCTTTGGCAAAAAAGTATGATATCGGAAATGTCGATTTATATATTTTCGTTTTCTACGGAATCATAGGGGTTCGTAATGTTTTTTATTCGCTGAACAACTCAAGTTTAAGGAGAAATACGTTTCCCATTTCACTTTCCATTCTATTCACCGCATTATATTCATGATCCCCCATTCCCTCAACACTGAAAATCGTATTTCAATTCCACTTTCTTAATTCCTCAAATAAACAAATTCCACTTTGGGCTATTTCTTTATGCAGTTTTTGACCAATGCAATTGTAAATAATGTTCCATTACGTCATTTCTTTAGCAGATAACTTTTCCCATGGAAATACTTTTCTATAGATTTCAGTTATTCATTTCTTTTGATCTTGACATAACCGTACACAAACTAAGTGTCCACTTTGAATTATAGTGGATTCCACTTTCCACTTTTTAAAAAGAACCGTTGAACAAAATCGCGTCTAATTAAATTCTAAATACGTAGTAAATTCAGAATCTCCATGGTCGATTTAGTCAAAAAATTTATTTTCAAGCCGATCGGATGAAAATTGAAAGTTTTAGAAAGTTAAATCGAAACTGAAATTTTAGTTAATTCAATTTCCGTAAATTAAAAAACTAGTGCAACTTTCCAAAATACCGTGCACGAAGACAATGTGGGGGTTAGTCTGATGTTACTCACTTGAGGTCACGGCGCTCATTTGAGGTCACATATGAAACAGCGGTCTCCCTTTGAAGAAAGGGTCACATGGTTCTAACACACGTAAAAGGGGGTATTGCGCAACCCCCCTTCCCCCCGCTGGCAGGTATTCCTTTGTCGGCTCTGACCACCTTGTTGCCAGTTGAAGACGCCCCCTTTCATATCATTAGAGGCACGTGTCTCACTGCAGCTCAGATAATGCACAGTATTTTCAAAATTGGCACTAATTTTTAATCAACAGCGTAAAAATTTACGAAGTTTGCAAAGTTTGTAAAACTTTCAATTTTCATAGGATCGGCTTGAAAATAAATTTTCTGACTAAATCGACCATGGAGATTTTGAATTTAGTACTTATAATTTAATTAGACGTGATTTTTTTCAACGGTTATTTTCAAGTGGAAAGTGGAATCCACTATAATTCAAAGTGGACACTTAGTTTGTGTACGGTTATGTCAAGATCGAAATAAATAAATAACAGAAATCTAGAGAAAAGGATTTCTATGAGAAAAGTAATCTGCTACAGAAATGACGTAATGGATCATTATTTATAATTGCATCGGTCACAAACGGCATAAAGGAACCGCCCAAAGGGGAATTTGTTCATTTGAGGGATAAAGAAATGGGTTACGTTTCCAATACAGATTAACAACCTCTAAAATGCAAATTTTCCCTGCTTCGCAGGTTAGGTTTCGGTCACTTTACGGCACTTCACTTTACGTTTCCAATACAAATCAACAACCTCTAAAACAAAAATTTTCGCTGCAATGCACCGTAGGTTTCGGTGACTTTATAGGTACATTTCCAATACAAATCAACAACCTCTGAAACGCTAATTTTCGCCTCTATGAAACGTAGGTTTTGGTAACTATATAGGTTCATTTTCAATACAAACTAACAACCTCTAAAACGCAAATTTTTGTTGCTCTGCAGCGTAGGTTTCGGTAACTTTATAGGTACGTTTCCAATATAAATTAACCATCGTAATAACGCAAATTTTCGGCGCTCTGCGCCATTGGTCTGTGAGCTTTCTAGGCGGTTTCTAACACAAATAGACAGCCTCGAAAATGGAAATTTTTGCGCGCTTCGCGCCGCGGTTTCCGAGCAATTCAAGACATGTTGCTAATACAAATAATCGACCTCAAAAAGTCAAATTTTGGCGCTACGCGCCTTTGATTTTTTAGTTGGACGAATTTTTAACTCTAATACAAATGAACATCTTTAACACGCGGATATTGTACAAGTCTGTTGATGAGGGCCACAGAAAAGCAAGCATGACACTATCTGAGATGATATACAGTATAAATGAAAAGATTTTAAATGTGAATAGACTGTTGTTTTTTATAGAAAAAAATTAAGGTGTAGGTAAAACGACATTTTTTGAAGAGCATTAAGGTGTAGGTAAAATGGGGTCCAAAAATTATTCCCCCCCCTTTGGGCAAAACACTCGTCCGCCACTGCTTATGATATGATTAATAATAATACTACTTTTTCATTGCAAGTATGTGCTAAAGAGCACAGCAAAACAAGTAAATATAAAACATATTACACATTGAATCACAAATCATCAAAAATATGCTAAAACTGCTTTCACTTATTGCAAATACCATAAGGGGAGTATTTCGTTTCTCGGTTAAGCTGGAACAATTTCTTTCTCAGAATAGTGGAACCATACAAAGTTTCAGATATAATGGGAAGCACTTGAAAGTCTGAACCGAAAGCTGAGGCAAGTGTCGGTCAATTGACCAAACCGTCTCTCTTCAGTTTTTAGCCATAATTTGCATGCACGCATGTAATCACTAGCAGACGAGAAGGGGTAGGAAAAGTGGAATTCCCCACTCTTTGGCGTTTTGGAAAAGTACAATCTGTTCCCTAAGCTGTAGGTAAAATGGCCCCAAAACTGCCGATTTCCCCTGCTTTGACGAAATTCCCCTCCCTTTGGGGACTTAGCTCGTCAATGTAATGAGGTCATGGTGGAGCCCCAGGTGCTCAATTACGTTTTAGCAACCCAGAATGACGGTGCACATACGAATTTAGCCTGCCAATAAATCGAGTAATCTACACGTACATAAGTATATGTACTTTGATGCACGATGAGCTGCAGTCAATTAATTGCATTGAGTACATGAAACCATAAAGAGGTGTACCTGTTCACCTAACGTACATATTTATAGCTCTATAAATTGATCAGGGAGTGACTGTCTCTGATGAATTGCACGTCATTTACTGGGATCTTAGAAGCGGTTTCCGACGTATAAGAACCGCCTAAAAACGTTCAAGACGTCGGTGAATGGATGAAATTATAATTAAAAATTGTAGACATAAAGATGCCCGAAGCCCCAAAAACCTCCCACAAGCGGATTTGTTTTATTTCGCATATTCCTATAGATATTCGTAAGTGACTAGTTACATCAACCTATCACGAGGCAATAGCACTGTCGAACGAGCCAAACCTCCAATGGGAGGGGAATTTTGTCAAAGAGAGAAAATTGGCAGTTTAGAGGCCATTTCACCTACACCGTAGGTGATAAATTCTTCTTTTGAAGTCGCCAAAGAGGGTGAATCCCACTTTACCCTCCCTTTCTCGTCCGCTAATGATGTATTCTACCACGATGAATTCAAAGTAACGTTCGTGAGGTTTTTCCTCGAAAATTTGAACGGGCGTAAAAAATCACGTTTTTTAATTAAATCACGCACCAAAAACTGTTCAAAGTACTGTGACGAGAACCTGTGAGAGACTGGTTGGTGCCTTCTAATTTTACAGGAATCCTGTGTGCGTTGACTCATGATTAACTTTCATTGTCAACTGTCATACTTTTATCATAATCAACTGTCACAATTTTTATTGTCAACTGTCATATTTTTGTCATAACTTTCATTGTCAACTGTCATAATTTTCATTGTCAACTGTCATAATTTTCATTGTCAACTGTCATAATTTTCATTGTCAACTGTCATAATTTTCATTGTCAACTGTCATATTTTTGTCACAATCAACTGTCATAATTTTCATTGTCAACTATCATCATTTTCATTGTCAATTGTCATAATTTTCATTGTAAACTGTCATCATTTTCATTGTCAACTGTTATTTTAAAACACACTTTCGTCATATTCTAGAAAAACTACGAGAAAAACTTGCCGACTACTTTTGCAAAAAATATTCTTAGATACCATATTGCATGCACTAGAATCAACATAAACCCACCTCTAAAAACAAAATCTCGGAACCAAGTGTGTCGGTTTGCATATTTGGAAACTGCACCGGTTTTTCTCAGAATTGGTGCCATCCAACGACAGCTAATAATCATTTGATTGTTTGTAGTTAGTTCCGAACACAGACTGTACGTTAGTAAAAGAGATAGCCTAGCTTAGCCTGTGCGTGAGTTCAAAATAAAAAAGTCGAATTCGAGATTCTGAAAAAAACCGGTACAGTTTACAAATATGCGTTTGGTTTACTCTCTTGAATTGTGTTATTCAATCATCGAATTTGATCCTCTAAAACTTGAACGTGTGTAGCGATTCGACGGTGTTCTGATTCTCAAGAACTTCTCAAGTACATTATTGTACCCGCGGATGTGCCTGGCCAAACTCATGTAAATCGTTTGGCAAACTAACAGAATGGTGGTTTCGTCGTGGTCATAGAGGTCGAAGGAACTGACGGGCAATGGCCAAAACCCCAGAACAACTATCACCCACTTTTTAATAATGAATTTTCCAGTCATTTTTTGTAATGAATTTTCCAGTCATTTTTTTATAATGAATTTTCCAGTCATTTCTTTACCTCTAGTTTCTTAGTCAGTATATTTGGATGGCAACTATAATTATTAAGCTGCTGAATTATGCATGCACACATGGATCCACTAGCGGACGAGAAGGGGAGGCATGATTACAAACCCCACAGATTTTTCGAATTTGAATTTTCTCGAGCAACATTACTATTCCATGTAAAGTTTTACTGTCTGCGAGCCCCCCATAACCTAACGTAAGGCTGGCTTGTCCGAGCGGAGCGAGGACAAGCGCGTTAGGCCCCGCAGGGGAGATTTCAATATTTGTTCCTGCACGTGTTGTAGCATAGGCACTATGTTGTAGAGAGCATGCGAGCGTAGCGAGCCAGTTATAGAGCGCTTGCCTAGCATGCCAGCGGCCCGGGTTCGTTTCCCAGATTTTTGATAAAAACTGTAAACTTTCGAAAAATCTGTGGGGTCTGTAAAATTGCGAAGGGGAGGGAAAGCGGAATTCCCCCCTCTTTGGCGTTTTCAAGAAGTGGAGTTTGTTCCTTAACGTATAGTTAAAAAAGCCTACTTTCTGCCAATTCCACCTTCTTTTGAGAGATTCCCCTCCCTTTGGAGGATTAGCTGGTCCGCCAGTGTGGTCTATAACTGGTGGACGAGCCAAACTTTCGAAGTAGAAGAATCTTCCCAAAGAGGGGGGAATTGGCAGAAATTAGGCCCTCTCACCTACACCTTGAGGGACAAACTTCACTTCTTGAAACTGCCAAAGAAGGGGGAATTCCATTTTTCCCTCCCCTTCTCGTCCACCAGTGTGGTCCATGGATCACTTGAGTGGGTGGAATACCTTGACATTTACACGGGATTAGAGAACTGAATTCAATTTCACGCCAGTCAAGAGTATATTTTTCTTTTTTTAGCACAAATATTCTGCTTTTGAGCAAATATTCGAGAAATGAATTTTATTTTTTCACCTGAAATTTTGACAATTTGCGTTTTTATTCATTGTAAATTTATGTAACCCGTAGAGGAGGAACAAATTTTGATAAAGCTCGTATGTTGTTTATGCGAACAAAAATCGTGCCCAAAACTTCTGATAATGAAACATCAGACAATCAGTTTTAACACGCACATCAATCATCATCACCCCATGCTCTGGTGTTAAACTATGGTGTCAACCGAGTTGAGTTGGGGCTACTGATGTTTCATTATCAGATGTTTGGGCAGTACGTTTGCTTGCAGAAATAACATACGGACTTTAACAAGATGTCTTGGCCAAGTGATATAAAGCGTTTGCGTGACTGTCTCTTCCATAAGTAGTTTCGAGACCAACTTCAAAAGTAATCACAGTTTATAAAAGTAAACTTTGGCTGCTACATAGTTGTCACTGTTAGTATTACATATTTTTATGTCGTTTTCACATTGTTTAGGAGACATTTATTAAGCTTTTTTGTTCAATTTTTCTTATTGATGTAAAACGTTTTTGACGCGAAGTTTGATTTCTAACCCGCTCCTGGCGCACGTTAACAATTTCAAGAAAAAATTTGGTATATTTTCAAGTGACAAAAAAATATCGCGCTAAATTCATTGCATTTGTAAGAGGCAGGCCTAAAAAGTTTGTAAAACAAGATATGTACCTTGTCCGACCTATGTTTATAAAGGGTTTGCGTGACTATGTATATCCCTGATAAGTACATACATACAGGTTCAATGAGTTTCGTGTTCGACCGAAAGTTTCCAGATGTTCGTTTTCATTTCTATGTTCATTCCCATTTCTCTTTGATCATTCATGAATGAATGACTGACTGAATGAACAGAAACTAGTAACCTCTGAAAAACTGGACGACTACAGTAGCTACTAATGCAAGTACATATCCTTATCAAGGCCGTTCCCATATTTGTTACATATACATACATCGTCCATTCATTAATTACTACAGCTCAATTCTAAACACAGACTATAAACTGGGCTGGGATTAACACCTGGTTTATGACGTTAATACAAGTTTTTGCATTATGTATGTATCATCCGTATATTACACACTCACTCACTCACTCACTCACTCACTCACTCACTCACTCACTCACTCACTCACTCACTCACTCACTCACTCACTCACTCACTCACTCACTCACTCACTCACTCACTCACTCACTCACTCACTCACTCACTCACTCACTCACTCACTCACTCACTCACTCACTCACTCACTCACTCACTCACTCACTCACTCACTCACTCACTCACTCACTCACTCACTCACTCACTCACTCACTCACTCACTCATTCACTCACTCACTCACTCACTCACTCACTCACTCACTCACTCACTCACTCACTCATTCACTCACTCACTCACTCACTCATTCATTCACTCACTCACTCACTCACTCACTCACTCACTCACTCACTCACTCACTCACTCACTCACTCAACCAGTCTGTCACTCACTCACTCAATCATTCAATCACTCACTCACCCACTCACTCACTCACTCACTCACCCACTCACTCACTCATTCACTCACCCACCCTCTCACTCACTCATTCATCTCTATTTCTTTATTGTCGCTCTAGCTGCCCATGAATAATAATCAGCATCATAATCTGATTTTCTGTATCATCCTATTTGTATCCCTGGATTATTGTGGCCGCTGAGGATATCATCGTCTGTTTCTGGCCCGAAATTGTATTATCGTCCATTTCGTGTCTGATGTGTAGACTTGTCCCTTAATAATGTGCAACAAATTATAATTTCAGAAATTTTATGACAGTCTCAATTTAGTTGGTATAACACCACAATCTGTGATATTCCGTGCCATGACTAGAAGTTGATGACTTGATAACCATATTGGCGAATCGGATCGGAGGCTCTTGCAGACCTATGTACATATGTACATACGAGCTTCCAAGATATGTACGTAGAACGCTCTATGCAAAATCACTTTGGTGATATATAACACCTCAAACTTCTTTGACCAATTTAATAATCAACTGTATACCGTAAATATATTTTTAGCTGTTCCGTGTAAATCCAAAAATAGGGAGTGGCTCAGAAAAAAAACACGGAAGTTGCATTAGATACAATCTGAAAAGGTGGTATGTGGAACCCGTTTCATACTTCATGACGCCATCTTAAAAAATATGCAATATCT
>CAXIWR010000196.1:0-11176 GCA_964036265.1 Daptonema setosum | reverse complement strand
GTAAGTGTGTTCCTTTACAGCAGCAGCGGCATGTGCTTATTTAAAATGCGCGGAACCAACCGAACATAGGCGAACATGTTATAGAGTAACTGATCCAGGGGTTCTTAGTACTCAGATAACCTTTTCACAGCAATTTTTTTTGTTTTGGACGGTGTGCGTTCAAAAGTTCAAGAAAAATATTCGTCTGATTCATGTCATAGATGGGAACGGTTTTATGGAAATAAATTCTAATAAAAAAATCGTTTGACCAAGTTACGATAAGATTGAAATAATGATGGTGTGTTCGGTGCCACTACCTGACGAGAAGTGGTGAGAAAAGTGGGGTCCCCCCTACTCTTTGATGCTTTCAACAATTAGTATTTTTCTTACGGTGTAAGTGAAATGGGCTAAAAACTGCCGATTCCCCCGCATTGACGAAACTCCCCTTCCTTTAGGAATTTATCTCACTCGCTATTGGTTCAGTGCCCTTTATGGTTTTCAGTGTTGTGCCTTGTCATAACGTTATTTTCCTTTTTAATCAAGAACAAGAAATACATGGCAAGCCAACTTCATGAAAAGAGGAAAAACGGATATTTCTTTGTGATCCCGCTATTTCGGACCTTATTTTACTACTTTATCATGTAAACCCAACTGTGTACCGAACTGTATATGCCCAAACTACGTACCAAACTATGCCAATAAATGCGGTAAATTACATTTTTTATGTGTAAATTTGCCACTCGGTAATCCTTATGAACTGGTCGATGGTGTTGTTGACACAGGCGTCGCATCCTTTTGTATTCTAGCCGGCTCTAGCGGACGAATAGGGGAGGGAAAACTCTGAAATTCCCCTCTCTTTGGCGGTTTCAAGAAGTAGAGTTCGTTCCTTGTGGTGTAAGTAAAATTGCTAAATTTATGTCATTCCCCCCTCCTTGGAAAGATTCCCCTCCCTTTGAAGGTCTGGCTCGTCCGCCAGTGTCAGACGGTCATCGGCGCCTGTGTTTATGTAAATAGTCCGTTCAGAGTTTCTTGTTACAGAAAAAATTCGGGTGAATCTGCGGAAAATTTACATGACCGTTTTAATTTTTAAGGATTTATTTTACTCGAAAAGTCTGCGAACTTTTACGGATTCACCGACAGTTGTTCACATTACATATATTATTTGAATCCATTTGAATCCAAAATTGGCGCGCATTCAAACTCACTCACTCACTCACTCACTCACTCACTCACTCACTCACTCACTCACTCACTCACTCACTCACTCACTCACTCACTCACTCACTCACTCACTCACTCACTCACTCACTCACTCACTCACTCACTCCCTCACTCACTCACTCACTCACTCACTCACTCATTCGCTCACGCACTCACTCTCACACTCACTTACTCACTCACTCACTCACTCACTTACTCACACACCCACAATGCCAGCAACCTTTAACGTCCATTCTTAATTTTCACGATCATCTTACACTGAGAAAAAAGTTCGATTGTTTCAATGTTTTTTGTTGTATTTTCCATTTTGACATTATGTATAAACACAACAGGTGCTCTAAACAATCATTATTAAGTTACATGTGTTCCATAATGATCAAGATATGTAATCTGATATTTACTATAAGTAAAATAATCATAGAACATCATACCATGTATATGGTACTGAATGAGTTAATCACATACGAACAGATGTATGGAGCTTTCATTATGCAAAATAATTGAAAATAATTTCACCTGAGCGAACTTGATTTTTCACAAACTGTTCAAGATAGGAGGGGATTTTACTGTCAATTAGTTAACTGTAATTTATTTTTATACTTTTGTTAATGCTATTATTTTGACTCTGATGTTTTCAAAGAAATTGCATTTGCAGCCTCCCCATGGTCATAAACTTTTCCGCTCGCAATTTATTCTAGATTAAAATGTGCTTTCGGCGCTCGCTAGATTCAGAAAAACCATTCAGGCCAGGATGAGTTCAGGCTCCGTTGAAACAGGCGTCGGATGCTTCTGGACGAAATGCCTTAGGAGTTTTAGATTTTTTTTGTTTCTGGAACTGTTCTCTCAATAAGGTAGGAAGATAACAATAAAATATGTTCTTTATTTTGTAGGTAAAATGCTCAAAATGGCTAATTCCCCCCTCTTTAAAGGGTTTTCTCTCCTTTGAAACATTCACTCGTCCGCCAGTGGATTCTCGCATATTTGTTTGCACATGTCAGGCTTCGAACTCGTGATCATCGGATTGCGAAGCCAACGCGCTAACCACTAGACTAGACAAACTACGAAAATAGTATTATTCCATCATTTGTTATTCATAACAATTGACAACGACTGCATGTGTAGATGTTTTCCTCCACGAGACGCCGATTAATTTTACTGTTAATTAATTCGTGCAAGCTTGATTACTGAATACCGAATTCGGCCTAGAAGGTTACTGTATGTAGTACATACATATATAAACAGCTTCTTGAGATTCAAGTGAGAAAATGACACGTTAACTTGTCCAACACCGGGTAACACGAACTGAACATGATGATTGCATGTTATAGCATACAGCTGTTGGGTTGAGTTGAGTCGGACAGCCCACTGTTATCCACCTTCTCTTACATTTGATGCAGCTAACGATTCAAAGTTGGAGTATTTTACAACTTTTCACATAACACTTCACTTTCACATTTCACTTTTAACACTACAACTATTCACTTGATTCCCGGTTTGCCCTTTAGACAAAGGCATTTATATGACATGTTCATTTTAATGTTGAGAGTAAAACTCAGTTGACACTCTCACTTTGAGAGTTGATTGTCAGTTATACCATTCAATCAGTAATCCCATTTCATCTAACACATCACGTCAGAAACACGAATACATGTCAAAATGCAAAGAAAAATCTGCCAGACGTAAGCCACAGAACATCCATCAAATGTCTCATTCTTGATCATTTCAGACTCAGTATTTGCAGTGAATTAAGACAGCGAATTTAAATGCGCGCCTTTTTCCCTTTGAACCTCAAAATTATGCCCAGATATAGTTCAGTCAAGGTAATTGGTTATTACAACTATTTATAGGGTGGACAATTGGTTATCAGAATGGCCACAAAAAGGTAATCAGTGTTTCCCCTATGAATCTGAATCTTGGATTTTGTGCTCTATTTCGGATTTCGACGGAATTGAAGGTTTCTGAAGAAAACAAGAAAAACTATTTTCTGTGAACCCAAAATCTAAAATTCAAAAATTTACAAAAATGTTAAAATCTAAAATAGATTCCAATATCTAAGATTCAGTTTTATAGGGGAAACACTGGTTACCTTCTGTGGCCATTCTAATAACCAATTGTCCACCCTATATATGCTTCCGTTATGAACATACGCAATGAATCGAACAATATACTTGTCTGTTGTATAAATGTCATGTGAAAAAATTCTTCGCTCGAAATTTAGAACGAACGTAAAAAGCAGATTTTAGTTCGAACTTCACAGCAATATTTTTTAGTAACGAGTAACCTAGTATAAGCTATAACATCTCAATGCACGTTTTACCAAATCTAATTATATCCCCTTATCCCCTGGCGGACGAGTCAATCTCACAAAGGGAGGAAATTTTGCCAAATAGGGGGACTTGTCAGAAGTTGGGCCATTTTATCTACACCTTGGGGAACAAATTCTACTTTTTGAAAATGTCAAAGAGGGGGGAATTCCACTTTTCCCACCCCTTCACGTCCGCTAGTGCCCTTATCAAACAACAATGCCCGAAATGACATCACGCCACTGGCGGAAAAGCCAATCTCACAGAGGGAGGGGAATTTTGCCAAAGAGGGGGGAATTGTCAGAAGTTGGGTCATTTCTCTTACACCTTAGGGAAGAAATTCAACTTTCTTGGACGCCAAAGAGGGGGGAATTCCACTCTTCCCTCCCCTTCTCGTTCGCCACTGCATCACGCCCGATGCGTGTGGTATTTTTTGGCACCACTTAAATCATCATGATTAATGTTGAGCCGGTGTCTTTGATCGATCGAAAATTATCATTATCGTATATTAATCAGTCTAAAATTATAATTTTTATTATTCAATTTTTGTGTATAATAACAATGTTATCTCAATAATCGGTCGGTATTCAGTAAAGTATCCAAGAGTACACCAGACTTTTCTACACATTGCCAGCCATGGAAATGTAATTCGAATTTTTTTTGAATAGTTTCGTTTTTTTCCCTCTATTATGTGTGTGAATGTTGCCACTCCAAAATACAGTCATACTCGGCTGAAAACATGTTGTTGTGTTACTTTTGAATATCGAATTTTTTACAACGTGATTACATTTATTTGCTAAAATTACTTGGTTTATTTCTGTATAAACTTGATATTTTGTTACTTAAAAGCAGGCAACGCATTTGACAGCTGCCCGTTTCTGAGTAGTCGGTCAGATAAATTCTTTTTTTGCTATGTAATTCATACCATAAAAATTAGTTGAGAAGAACAAACTATTGAATTGAGTCTGTCATTTTCGCACACTTGTTACATTAACGTATGGTAATCTACACAGAAACAAAAGAACCGTGCCGTGCGTGATAAAAATATAAACAAATATTCATTGTTTCAAACACATTTAGTCCCCTTCATCACTCACTCACTAACTCACTCAGTCACTCACTCTAATCACTCTGTCACTCACTAACTCACTCACTCACTCACTCACTCACTCACTCACTCACTCACTCACTCACTCACTCACTCACTCACTCACTCACTCACTCACTCACTCACTCACTCACTCACTCACTCACTCACTCATTCACTAACTCACGCACTCACTCTAACACTCACTAACTCATTTACTCACTAACTCACTCACTCACTCACTCATTCACTCACTTCCTCACTCACCCACTCACTCTGTCACTCACTCACTCACTTACTCACTCACGCTTTAACTTACTCTTTCACCCAGTGACTCACTCACACACTCACTCACTCTGTCACTCACTCACTTACTCTTTCACTCACTCAGTTACTCATTCCTCGCTCCGTCACTCACTTACTGACTCACCCACTCACTCATTCACTCCATCCATTGTGGAAGGAAATACTAAAACGATAAGATTAGTTCAGGAAGCCAGATGTTTGACATTTAAAGGCTGTTTCCTAATCAATGATTGAACCAAATGAGATTTCATGTCAGGTTCAATCTCCGAGAAAGTCATTATAACTACGATCTTTGACTAATACATCATAATTGATTCTGGTTATGGTTTTCAAAACATTTGCAAAATCATTCTACACTTACGCAGTATTAATTCTGTGGTTCAGTAATGTGGCTGTATGCTGATCAGTTTTAATTCTAAGTTTTATTTTTTAATTTAATAAATATCTCTGTTGTGAATTTATGCAGATACGTGAATGCACTGCTAAGACCAAGTGTAACAAGGAAGTTGTAATTTCATCCTTTAAAATTGTAAAACTTCCTTTATTTATATTTAGACGTACACAAAAGTTATTGAGTAACATAAATATTTCAAAACCAAATTCCAAAATGGATAAGGGACGAAATTGATACTTAATTCATTCAAATTCCTCCATTCACGTTTGCCTGCGGGCGAAAAGGGAACTTATCAGCTTCACTATAGTTTTACGGCAATGAGTAAAATATCTTCATCAAATGCTCATTTCAGCATAGTTTTCAATGATGGGTTTTCGATTCATCTTTTATTCAAGCACTTATTGAAAGTATTTTCTATGAACATACAAAATTTGTAGTAAGTAAAAAATTACCCGCGGGCCACGCTTGCTGTTGTTGTTGTTGTTGTTGTTGTTGTTGTTGTTGTTGTTGTTGTTGTTGTTGTTGTTTTTGTTGTTGTTGTTGTTGTTGTTGTTGTTGTTGTTGTTGTTGTTGTTGTTGTTGTTGTTGTTGTTGTTGTTGTTGTTGTTGTTGTTGTTGTTGTTGTTGTTGTTGTTGTTGTTGTTGTTGTTGTTGTTGTTGTTGTTGTTGTCATAGTTGTTTAAGGTGGATTCGACAGACTGTCATGCGATCAGAAATCAAATTTCATTGAATGCCGCTTACTGACCTAACCCGATTTGCATATTGAGCGGTCAGGAAACAAAATAAACTAGTTTAACTTGTGAGTTCCTTGTTTCTATGTTTACTAACTCACTCACTCACTCACTCACTCACTCACTCACTCACTCACTCACTCACTCACTCACTCACTCACTCACTCACTCACTCACTCACTCACTCACTCACTCACTCACTCACTCACTCACTCACTCACTCACTCACTCACTCACTCACTCACTCACTCACTCACTCACTCACTCACTCACTCACTCACTCACTCACTCACTCACTCACTCACTCACTCACTCACTCACTCACTCACTCACTCACTCACTCACTCACTCACTCACTCACTCACTCACTCACTCACTCACTCACTCACTCACTCACTCACTCACTCACTCACTCACTCACTCACTCACTCACTCACTCACTCACTCACTCACTCACTCACTCACTCACTCACTCACTCACTCACTCATTCACTCACTCACTCACTCACTCACTCACTCACTCACTCACTCACTCACTCACCCACTCACTCACTTACTCACTCACTCACTCACTCACTCACTCACTCACTCACTCACTCACTCACTCACTTCACTCACTCACTCACTCACTCACTCACTCACTCACTCACTCACTCACTCACTCATATTGTAGCTGATTTATTGTTACCGTGTGTGCCTTTGCATTGTCACAGCGCACATGCGAAAGTATATGCCCAGTTCTATAGTTGCTTTTTACTCATCAATTTCTAACCTTAACCCATTCACTTTTCAGAATACGTTTCACCAACGCCTCTTGAATTTTTTAAACAAGAAAATAAATAGTTCATCGCCGCGAAATTGCTGTCAAAGTTTCAATATTGTTTCGCTTGAGCGCAGAACGAGTGCAAGGCCACACACAATAACAATAAACCAGACAGACACGGTTTGAAAAAAATAATTTATCCTATTTCACCAGAACCTCAAGAACCTTTCATTATGCAAGTTTGCAGACCCACAGACTGTTCCAATATTCAAGCACTTCCAGTCCGCATTGTTCTTCACAGCTGGGCGGAGAAATTCACGAAGTGCCCGCTATTTTACGAGATACTTGTTCTCCTCATTTTACTGGTGAGCCGGACGCCCTAGGCGGAAGATAAATTTTAGATCTGAGAAACCCCCACCCCAGTTAATGGTTTCAGAAGTTTATTTAGTTTTTATGAAACAAATTTTAATCTTCGGTTAGTTTGCAACTGGCTGGTGAAGATGAATTATCTTTTTTTCAAAAGATTATCTG
The DNA here is from genome assembly GCA_964036265.1 of Daptonema setosum. Taxonomy (NCBI): domain Eukaryota; kingdom Metazoa; phylum Nematoda; class Chromadorea; order Monhysterida; family Xyalidae; genus Daptonema; species Daptonema setosum. The sequence goes on along the minus strand of CAXIWR010000196.1, from coordinate 3,861 downwards.
ATCCGCCGATCAGCTCAGCTCAGAGAAGCATAGTTAAATAGATTACGGTAGCTGAATGCCAGACGGAAGTGGCACACCAGCTTGACGATCGCCATCATGGTCATTGTTGTTGTTGTTGTTGTTGTTGTTGTTGTTGTTGTTGTTGTTGTTGTTGTTGTTGTTGTTGTTGTTGTTGTTGTTGTTGTTGTTGTTGTTGTTGTTGTTGTTGTTGTTGTTGTTGTTGTTGTTGTTGTTGTTGTTGTTGTTGTTGTTGTTGTTGTTGTTGTTGTTGTTGTTGTTGTTGTTGTTGTTGTTGTTGTTGTTGTTGTTGTTGTTGTTGTTGTTCTTTTTTTTATAATATTGTTGTTGTTGTTGTTGTTGTTGTTGTTGTTGTTGTTGTTGTTGTTGTTGTTGTTGTTGTTGTTGTTGTTGTTGTTGTTGTTGTTGTTGTTGTTGTTGTTGTTGTTGTTGTTGTTGTTGTTGTTGTTGTTGTTGTTGTTGTTGTTGTTGTTGTTGTTGTTGTTGTTGTTGTTGTTGTTGTTGTTGTTGTTGTAGTTGTTGTTGTTGTTGTTGTTGTTGGTGTTGTTATTGTTGTTGTTGTTGTTGTTGTTGTTGCTTACATAGTTGTTGTTGTTGCGGCTGCTGCTGCTGCTAGAAAACGATTGCTGTATGATGTTGTTGCTGTTTTTGTGTCTGAGTTTAGTAGAGTTGTTTTATGTACTTATTTTTATGATAAACCGAGGACAATAAATAATACCTGTATGTTGTTTCTGCAAGCAAAAATATCATGTAGTTTCTGCAAGCGAAAACATTGCTGAAAACATCGGATAATGAAACATCAGACAATCAGTGTTAACACGCACATCAATCATCATCACTCCATAATATGCTGTGTTAAACGATGGTGTCAACCGAGTTGAGTTAACGGTAGTTATGTTTCATCATCAAAAGTTTTGCGCATATTTGCTTGCAGAAACAACATACGAGCTTTACTACAATTCCTTCTTTGTTCAAACATTAAAATCACGCCATACCTGTCACTTGCATCTCGTATCATGCGTACAATGACATTTCAACCTACATACATACATAGCATGTCTGACCAGAAATCCTTTCCCTTCACAGAGCTACAGTACTACCGGTTAGAAAATAGACGTAACTGTAAGTGACAGTTAATGGTAAAAACTGGCAAGGTTTAACATTCAGAATCTCGTTGGCTTCCTACGGCCTTCGTGATACCATGAGTGAAACGGGATAACCAGTTTCCGTCATCGTTAAAAAATTTCAATATCACAAAAAACTGTTACGAAACTTAAAAAAACAAATGAAATTATGCGTTTATTCGATGAAAAAGCGACCTGATGTTTCCATTTCCTTGGTGAAGCCTTGGTTCTTCATGGTCGCCCAAGGCATCGTTTTGGCCAATCTCGGCCCAAATATGAGCAAACCTCGATGCGTCATGGTGCAGTTTCAGCTATCGCTTAACACGCACCAGACGATTTTACTTGGTCCAAGATTGCCCAAAAAATGCAGCTGTTTGTTAGGTCAGACACTGTAGTTGTATGGTTGCGATTAGGATTTCAGATTCAATCAGGTTGATTCGCATTTAATCAGGTGAAGTAATTTACTCTATCGAACGGACAGACATGCACATTATGTGGCCGTGATACAAAGGTTTTACACGAAATGTCCTTAAAAGTCGCTACCCAACAATTGCACTGTATACAAAAAAAATCAGTTCATAAAGAAGGATGCTATATGTGATGTAAACAGTATATCATTGTATTCTACATATCTATTAAATGCGCAGGGCTATTCTAGTAACTTACGTATGTAGGTTATTGAACGAGGAAACGATTTTATAATGATAATGAGGATGATAATTTCAATCATAGGATATTCTTTCCCCTGATACCAAACTTTTTAATAGCAACCGACTATATTAGTCAAACAAAAACGTTGAAACGTGAATAAACGAAGCCATTAAGCTTAATTAGTGGTACTTTACAATTCTGCATGTCATAAAAACTGTTCAATTAGTTATTCTTATAGTCAGTTTTATGTAGTAACCTACGCAGCGGGATGAATTGCGGAGCTTAGCAATCTACTTCTAATTAGCGGCAGTAGGGTAACAATTGATAAAAAATAATCTTTAACATGTTTTAAACTTTCTAGTAGCTAGATCAACAGCTAGACAATCTGTGGTCCAGTAGATCGCTCTGTCAGTCAGTCAATTAGTCAGTCTGCCAGCCATTAAATCCTTCATTCTTTAGTCAGTCAGTCAGTCAGTCAGTCAGTCAGTCAGTCAGTCAGTCAGTCAGTCAGTCAGTCAGTCAGTCAGTCAGTCAGTCAGTCAGTCAGTCAGTCAGTCAGTCAGTCAGTCAGTCAGTCAGTCGGTCGGTCAGTCAGTCAGTCAGTCAGTCATTCAGTCAGTCAGTCAGTCAGTCAGTCAGTCGGTCAGTCAGTCAGTCAGTCAGTCAGTCAGTCAGTCAGTCAGTCCAGTCCGTCAGTCAGTCAGTCAGTCAGTCAGTCAATAAGTGTGTATGTAAGTCAGTCATTCAGTCAAGCCAGGTGTCGAACTGTCCACCTGTCTGACGCCCAACGCCCTAGATTATGTTGTCGACAAAGTCCTTACTGAAGGACCGACCCACTGTACATACTGTGGCTATAATGTGTTTTCGTCCGTCATTTTATTTTGTCTGTATGTACATTAATCTCATGGTGATCCTTTGATCCAAACGAACACGCGCACATGGTGCATTATCCACGGAAGTCGGGATGTATCATTTACTAGCAGACAAGAAGAAGAATGGAAAGCGGAAATCCCCCCTATTTAGCGATTACAAAAATTTGGGTTTGTTCCTTGAACATTGAGACAAAGTCTACCAATCCCCCCCCCCCCTCTTTGAGAAGATATGTACCCCTCTCTATGCAGGTTCGGCTCCTCCGCAGTCAGTGCTAACATTGTAATGTAGGTAAAGAACGCAGAACGAGTACTGTAAAACGAATTTTGATTTTCGAAGCATGAGTTTTCTATTTGAAATTCACTCTGCTAAAAATCGATTTTCGTGATCTTCTTGTTAAAAATCGTCTTTGAGTATAAAAAGTTACAACAATTATCTCTCCACATCGTTTTATTACATACAGTTTGAGCGTAAAAGGTTTAAAAAAAAGTTTTTGATAACAAAAAACCAGTCAGTCAGTCCTTCAGTCAGTCAGTCAGTCAATCAGTCAGTCAGTCAGTCAGTCAGTCAGGCAGCCAGTCATTTAGTCTTTCAGTCAGTTTTGCATTCAGTCTTGCACTCAGTTCGCCAATTGGTCAATCAGTCAATCAGTCAATCAGTCAGTCAGTTAGTCAGTCAGTCAGTCAGTCAGTCAGTCATTCAGTCAGTCAGTCAGTCAGTCAGTTAGTCAGTCAGTCAGTCAGTCAGTCAGTCAGGCAGGCAGTCAGTCATTAAGTCATTCAGTCAGTCTTGCATTCAGTCTTGCACTCCGTTCGCCAATTGGTCAATCAGTCAATCAGTCAGTCGGTTAGTCAGTCAGTCAGTCAGTTAGTCAATAAATCCATCAGTCAATCAGTCAGTCAGTTAGTCAGTCAGTCAGTCAGTCAGTCAGTCAATAAATCCATCAGTTTGACTCGTTCGCCAGTGATTCGCATTTAATCGGGTGAAGTAATTTACACTATCAAACGGACAGACGTACATACGTTCACATTATGTGGCCGTGAGACAAAGGTTGTCCCAAAAAGTCGCTACCCAACACTTGCATTGTATACAAAAAATTTAAGTTCATAAAGAAGGATGCGATATGTGATGTATACAGTACTAGGGGACCACCCGTGGAACAGTTGAGACGGAGTCGAACAAGAGTAGGGCAGGAGTT
>CAXIWR010000195.1:0-12500 GCA_964036265.1 Daptonema setosum | reverse complement strand
ACAATACTGAAATATTGCACTTGTTAAACATCTATTTAATTAAGTAATAATACAATTATGAACACACATAATGAGCTTTTTAGCGTTACTATGGCTAAACAATATTTTTTTTTAATTCAAATTGGTTTTCACCAAAATTATAAGTTTATGCCTATGAAAACAATCATCTAACTTTTAGCATCTCTTCATGTTTCCTTGATCCTTTTTGCCTCGATTTGTTTCGCTTTTCACGTTTTTTTGTAGTTTCGGACGTTGATACACGTTGCACTGTTCCCTATGAGCCAACCATGCTCACAATCATTCCAAACACTTGGTTCGTGATTTGGCAAATGTACATTGTTTACTATTTCATTGAGAATTTCTTCACTATCCGATGAAGTATCATTCTCACCCACAGCTCTTATAGCGTAACAGTCGTCGTAATAATCAGTAGCTATGTATGTGTCAACAAGCTCATTAGACACTTCTTCCTGACATGTTCGTACCAGAAAACTATCTCGATTTTCATTGCTTCGAGATCCATTTTGACGATGTTTTCTCTTGTGCGTACAATGGTTTGCTTTGTGCCCTAAATCGCCGCAAACCCAACAATTCATATTCGTTATTATTGAGTTAGTCAAACGATTCGATATCGAACGGTTTTCACGAAGTTGTTCTTCCTGGTGACTCCTGTCACTGCACGCGTTACATGACTCCGTGGTTATACTTTGACCGAAAGCATTTACGTCTTGTCTTTGCAGTTTCAACTCCTTGATCTCTCGTCGGAGAGTTTGTAGTTCGTTATCATCATAACGGTTGCCATCCCAGTCATACAACTGTTTTTGTTCCTGTAGTTGAGTTAGCCGAACAAACTCATCCCAATCATTTGATAATATTGGTAACTGGTTCATTGCTTGTGCTAGTCTTGGCTTCAGACCTTTTAAAAATTGCAACTTGATCATTGCCATGTCATTACTCGAAGTAATTGGACCGAAAGCTGTTGTGAACAAATTCTCCAGCGCACCAGCAAATTCAATAACCGATTCACTTAATCGTTGCTTCCTATTTTGGAAATTCAACATACACAAAGTCTTGTTCCTCTTTTTTGAGTAATCATTAATAAGTCGACTCTTAAGTGTTTCAAAGTTTCCACTGACGTCTATAGGGTATCTTTTCATGCGGGTACCTGCTGGTCCTCTTACCAACATTTTCAATATGACTAATCTCTGTTGGTCACTTATACCCTGACTGGAACATACCGTTTCCAGTTCTTCAATCCAATTTTCTATATTGACTTCCGTATCTGCCCCTGTAAATGGCTCAACTTTCGGCACGGAAACAACAAATTGAATATTTTTGAAATCAGCCATTATCGGATTTTTTTATTCAGTCTGTTGAATTTAAACAGCTTCTACTTCTAAACTAGCTGTATTTTTTTCACTGAGAGATTTTCTATATGCCCTTGATTCACCTTCTGCTTTAATGGATCTGGTCTTTTCTGTATTGAGCTGTCCTAGAAGACGCTCTATGTATCCTTGTTTGACTTCTACAAGGTGGTTTCAAAATATATAATTCAATCTTTCTGAATTATCACAAAAGCTTCTAAACCGTTTTATACTTCAAGCTTTTAATTGCCAATATTCAATTTTAACAAGCAGTAATCAGGCAATCATTGAATCCAATTTCATTGCGATCCACAAATGTGTTGTTTTGACTGTCCGTCCGATCAACACTGTCTCTCAGTCGTGTACACGATTTTTTTCTTCCGTCCCCTAACGGAAATTCACTGTTTACTGATCGTTGGCCAGACGACCAGTTATGCACGAACGTGTGAAAACAAATTCACACTGTATCTACTTGGCACAGACGAGTGGCGAGAACACCATGTAAAGATCGTGGTTTATGATAATCTTTATTTGTGAATAAACCAAGTCCGCTACGTCCGTATGTATGTAGATACTTTATTCAGTCTCGATGTAGTGTAGATATGGTAGATATATAGTATAGATGATGATAGGTGATGATATATATAATGACAGTAGACAAAAGTATAATGGTAAGTATAAGTGTGAAGGTATGGTGAGTTTATAAGTGGTCTGTGTATGCCAGAGGCACTCTCCTTATATAGGTTTCATTCGGTGACGTTGACAATGACGTTGTCGTGCGTCACATTCTAGAACATTCCTAAATCCCACGCTATAAACGGGATGTTTGTCATTTCTGGTGGAATGGAATGTGGATGACTCACTGATGAGCTCCCGATAAGCACATTCCATTCGTGCCATTGGTGACACGTCAGATGACATCACTAGATGTCACTTATTGTCACTAAACTCCGCCTTTCGTTCCTTATTGGTCAGCTGGAACGTAATGTTCCACTGTGTTGTTCCTAATGTTTCATGGGTGTAAAATACTCCTTCTTTACACCATAACAATTTTATTCTTATTTTTGATAAACGTTTAGGAGAAAGCAAGAAAAAAACCGTAACCTGTCGTTCATTGTTTTGAATCGTCGTGCGCGTCTGTTCATTAGGTCGTTAATACCATTCAATTTGGAAACGTCTGCCTGAATCTTTCACTCACTCACTCACTCACTCACTCACTCACTCACTCACTCACTCACTCACTCACTCACTCACTCACTCACTCACTCACTCACTCACTCACTCACTCACTCACTCACTCACTCACTCACTCACTCACTCACTCACTCACTCACTCACTCACTCACTCACTCACTCACTCACTCACTCACTCACTCACTCACTCACTCACTCACTCACTCACTCACTCACTCACTCACTCACTCACTCACTCACTCACTCACTCACTCACTCACTCACTCACTCACTCACTCACTCACTCACTCACTCACTCACTCACTCACTCACTCACTCACTCACTCACTCACTCACTCACTCACTCACTCACTCACTCACTCACTCACTCACTCACTCACTCACTCACTCACTCACTCACTCACTCACTCACTCACTCACTCACTCACTCACTCACTCACTCACTCACTCACTCTCTCACTCAATCACCACACTCATTTGTCACCTTTCTTGCGCGTCTTTGCTCAAAACATTCTTCTTTTTCCTCACCTTCAGGCAGATCGTAACAGCGTTTGTTAACTTCCTGCAATGGTTTCACTTAAAATAAAGTACAACAACTTTTTTTTTTAATTTAGATTGTTCATAAGTAAAATTATTCTAAAATAAATATGTACGTCTTATTTTGTAAAATACACTTGTTTTCCAACTAACCGCTTTACAGTCGTCTTTTTCCACTGGGTCCTCAATTGAACCGCACAGTCGTTCAGCCCGGCAGTTCTCCCGCTCGGTGTCATCCTCCAAACTGCGACAGTTCAGGCTCACTATCTGTTGGCATTGCTTGTACTTCGCTTCGTCCGTATCTATAATCGACTAATAGTTTATTATGTGTTAATAGTTTATTGTTATCGTTTGACAGGTGGTCAGCCAGTTCATTATTTATGATGATGGTTAATCAGTCTATCTACTATTATTTTACAAGCACTAGCAGACGAGATGGAAAGGAAAAAGTGGAATCCCTTTCTCTTTAGCCTTTTCATAGAGTATAACTTGTTCCTTGAAGTGTGGGTAAAATGGCCTTATAACTGCGGTCCGCCCTCTTTGAAGAAAGTTCTCCTCCCTTAAGAAGATTTGCTCGTCGGCTGGTGTGTACAGTATGTAGTGATTACCTTTATACTTGCCGCACCACATCTGCTCCCGGCACTGTTTCTCCTCTTCTTCATTGGCCATGTCCCTGCAACTCTGTCTGTTCATACAGTCATCTCTCTCAACACCAGAATACCGACTGCACTTCAGTTCCTGCAAAACAACCACATTTACAAAAACAATACTTTTTACAACCTCGCTAATAAAAATATTTAGCTAATCATTATAATCAACTGGAAAAGAAACCAAAGGGTCGCTACCTTTTTCATGAAAATGTCCCGTAAATTTAAAGAACTTGTATCGATTATCGCCCTGCAGAAACTCACTGAAAAATTCACGGTGGAAAACAGTTGGAGATGAAACCTTAACGCATTTCCTCTTTTCGTTGTTATCAGCCTTTTCCAGACAGGCTTGTCGTTTCTTGCAGTATTCCTTCTCTTCTCCTTCCTCGAACGTTTCACAGTCCGGATTCCAGCCACGACCGCGACCTGCAGTCAGGCTACTCATCCACAATTTATGGTGTGTTGAAAAACAACAACAAAACAACAACAACAACAACAACAACAACAACAACAACAACAACAACAACAACAACAACAACAACAACAACAACAACAACAACAACAACAACAACAACAGTTTCAACTCGCACCTCGACGTCCCTCTCTATCTCCACCTCTGTCACCGCCACGGCCTGAAATTTTAACAAATAAAAATCTTTTTAACAACAATAACAAAACTAAAACAACAACAACCACATCAACCGCAACAATAATATAAACTATTTGTACAACCTCGGCCTCCACCGCCTCGACTTGCATCATTTTGATCGATGGTCAAATCGTTGCGACCCACAGAAGCAGGTCGCTCTGCAAAGTAAGCGATAGATGAGTCAATCAATGAGTTGATGCGTGAGTGAGTGAGTGTGGCAGTGAATCACTACAGTATGTATTCTTCATCTACATATATCCAACCATCTCGTTGGAAGTCAATGTTGGGTATCGGCTGATTCTTGGAGTCTTCTGCAGCCTTGAGCATGTTGAAAGCGATGCAGGCCCGGGTCGTCGTACGACGTTCACAAAACCTGTAGTTGAGTCATCTCATTAACTCACTAACTTACTTACTCACTCACTCACTCACTCACTCTTTCACTGACTCGCTGACTCGCTGACTCACTCACTCACTCACTCACTCACTCACTCACTCACTCACTCACTCACTCACTCACTCACTCACTCACTCACTCACTCACTCACTCACTCACTCACTCACTCACTCACTCACTCACTCACTCACTCACTCACTCACTCACTCACTCACTCACTCACTCACTCACTCACTCACTCACTCACTCACTCACTCACTCACTCACTCACTCACTCACTCACTCACTCACTCACTCACTCACTCACTCACTCACTCACTCACTCACTCACTCACTCACTCACTCACTCACTCACTCACTCACTCACTCACTCACTCACTCACTCACTCACTCACTCAATGCCACTCACTCACTCACTCAAACACTCACTCATTCACTCACTCACTCTCTCACTCACTCACTCACTCACTCACTCACTCACTCACTCACTCACCTGACCATTCTCAACATGCACCGCTCAGTATCACCACCCCAGAATCTGCCGCAATTCGTATCGAATTCTTTCTTTGCTTCCTCCAATGTCATATCCTGCGCTCTTGCTTGATATATCAGGCATAGCGTAGTCACAGTTACAAGAAGCTTCATTTCAGAATATCAGTCGTTTGAAATAAATTAATATTTGAAGTGTTTTGTCGATATTTATAAATTTTTGTAGTTTAGCATTAACCAGCAAGCGAAAAAAAACAATATTAATATTGGTCGTTGTGTGTATGAAAGGTCGATCGTCTGTGTATTTAAATAAAATTTTTGTAGAATATGTACAACTGGTAAGGTAATTGTTTTTAAAACACAGGTTTCAGTTGAAAAAACGTGACCTTAAATTGTTGAAGTTAAAGAATCGTTGTTCAGTGTGAAATTTTTAGCACACAAATCGCACCTGAACGTCAATAATGCGAGAAAAGGGTGGACAATACAAAAGCACACATATTGCCAGACAAAACTACAATTGTGCAGAATAATGGCTCAGGTTAAGATAACTACGAAAACATATGGCATAAAAAATAATCACATTTGATCGAAAATCATGTGTATCTAGCCAAAGAAAGAATGACTTACGCACTTGCTTACTTCAAATTGCATGCAACAACTCATGTTATACATGAATTTGGTTTGAGTGGGTGTGTCTCGCAGTGTAAAAAACATTTACAACAAATCACATCAAACGTCTCCTAACAAAATTCGACAAGCTCAAAAGTATTTCTAATATGACCTTTTTTCACGCTTCTGTCTGTTCGAAGCCGATTCAGGTAGCTGCTCAAGTTTTTTCCCATGTAATGATAGTAAAAACAAGTAGTTTAGGTCAAAGTTAACGTATTGATTGAACTGACAAGTGACTATACATTTAGGTAATTCAAAACATTTCGTTTTAGCATCAACCTAGATTCATCCAGTGATTTGAGATACTTCAAGGAAACTTTAGAATGGTTCTGGGATGACTAAGGTCACACGACACCTTTGTAAATGCGGTTTGGGTAGCAGTCTCCCCCCTTCCCCCCTAAGAATACAGATCCGCATGTTCATTTCTTTGTGGTGATGATAGGCTTGAAAAATAAGCTGTAGTAGCTATCGGCACACTGAGGAGGTCACACGATAGCTTAGGCTAGGAAGGCGTCTGTGCCACATGACCGAAACGCCATTAGGTTAAGTTAGTTCTAAGTTAGCTGAGTTTTCATAACACTTTTTGCAGAGTAACGTTCTAAGTTAGCTGAGTTTTCATAACACTTTTTGCAGAGTAACGTTCAGATTTTCTCTATTTCTGTTTTCTTAATACTATTATATTTTTGTACTTTGCTTTACATGAACAGTAAAATAAAAAAACTTGCTTTGCTTTACACGAAGCATGCGAGACTTGGCTCTGCACGAAGCATGCAAGACTTGGCTCTACACGAAGCATGCGAGACTTGGCTCTACACGAAGCATGCGAGACTTGGCTTTACACGAAGCAATCAAGACTTGGTTTTACACGAAGCATGCGAGACTTGGCTTTACACGAAGCAATCGAGACGTGGCTTTACACGAAGCAATCAAGACTCGGCTTTACACGAAGCAATCAAGACTTGGCTTTACACGAAGCATGCGAGACTTGGCTTTACACAAAGCAATCAAGACTTGGCTTTACACGAAGCAATCAAGACTTGGCTTTACGCGAAGCATGCGAGACTTGGCTTTACACGAAGCAATCAAGACTTGGCTTTACACGAAGCATGTGAGACTTGGCTTTACACAAAGCAATCAAGACTTGGCTTTACACGAAGCAATCAAGACTTGGCTTTACACGAAGCAATCAAGACTTGGCTCTACACGAAGCAATCAAGACTCGGCTTTACACGAAGCAATCAAGACTTGGCTTTACACGAAGCATGTGAGACTTGGCTTTACACAAAGCAATCAAGACTTGGCTTTACACGAAGCAATCAAGACTTGGCTCTACACGAAGCAATCAAGACTCGGCTTTACACGAAGCAATCAAGACTTGGCTTTACACGAAGCATGTGAGACTTGGCTTTACACAAAGCAATCAAGACTTGGCTTTACACGAAGCAATCAAGACTTGGCTTTACACGAAGCATGCGAGACTTGGCTCTGCACGAAGCAATCAAGACTTGGCTTTACACGAAGCATGCGAGACTTGGCTCTGCACGAAACATGCACGTCTTTTTGGCCGCAGTTGCGTGAACAACGAACATGAACCTGAAATCAAGTTTGAGTAAATATTACTAGAAATTGAAATTATTGTAATTATTATAGACGCAAATGTATGTATTCGTTACTGGCGGGATTAAACTAGTGCAGAACGGAATACAATTACCAAATCATTCCCAAACGATTTCTTTAAATCAGGAAAGTTAATAATTCAGAATAACTATTCATATGTTCATTGTTGATAATAAATTTTTCTATACGAAATATAATCATTCGAATAGGTTTAGCGGCGTTGTTTACGACCAATTAACAATTATTATTTTTTTAGAAAATTTAATTTGAGTTTACTTTTAGTTTTTTAGTAAACATACAATGGATTTCTAAGCTTGAATAGCACCGCTCCCGAAAAAAATTTAGTTTCGCAGAGTTTTGCCAGTTTTGTACGACACCCTATTTATCTTTGGACTTGATATTGAACGGATGCGATTTGAATTTATAACGAAACATCAAAATATATATTAAATAGGCTTCAGAAAAAACATGTGAGCAAGTTTAGCTGTCTTGTTGCGGTAACCGCAGTTCTGTGAACAACCTCCGAAAGTCAACCGCACACTAAAACGCATGATAAAACCAGAATATAGGATTGCGCTGAGTTACAATAGCTGCCTTAATTGTCTTGATTTCGGAAGAAAGCTGTAAATGTAAGAGAGGGATGGTTATAATAATTGAGATTGTATGCAATGACCAAATACCGGATGTATTGGTAAACAATAGCACAATGTCAAACAATAGCAATGTCATGATATTGTGTAAGAAAACATTTGAATATGCAAAAACTGGACTCGTTGGATTGATACTGACTGATATGGACTAGTCCTAATCTACTACCAGCAAAATAAAACGTCGGAAAATACATAACTGCTTCTGTAGATTTGGCAATTTTGATTAGAGTAGGCGTTCACTGCTCAACGCTAACACAACACTATCATTTCTTGTTTGACTGCTGTTTTATGAGATTTTGTGTTGACAATTTTATGGCTTTGAGAAACATCTGAATGCGGTCTTCACATTGGTTCCGCAAGTTATTATTTTAAATATGAGGTATAATTGTTTCGTATGTATGCTTTAGGAAAAACTAGTTACAACCTAACGCATCGAACCGCATTTTATTCGTTTGCGTTATATCGACTGTTGCAGACAATACGATATTGAAACAAAAAACCTTTCATGGAAGTATGAATTCATGTACAATTTGAAAATGAACTAATCAGGAGCCCGGAAACACTGCTAAATACATAATTTGAAGATCATACATGTAAATATTTTCATCTCTCCGTAGTGTATGTCCGTTTGACATGTTAAAAATGTGTGGGTGTGAAAGATCATATCAAACAGGGTAAATATTGCGGTCAAAGTTGCCTTACTTTTTGTAGTTTTGCTTGCACCATCAAGCTTTCTAACAAACCAGCACAGGACTAAACGTAAACGATAATCTGGTATTTGGCATGCCCATCCCTACACTATTAACGGCATCAAAGCCCAAACAAACAAGTTAAACTTTATATTGAAATGCATGATTCCATTCATGAACTCATTTACTACTACGGAAACGCAAAAAAACGTAGAATTCGCAGTGTTTTGTTATGTGACGTCATCTACTCGTAAAATAGTGTAGATCCACAGTGCGTTATGATGATTGCATGCTTATGTATGCATGTGCTTAGACGATGTTCGCACAAAGTCCCATTCACAGATCTGCGATTTATCCCTCAAACCAACCGAACCACAATAACATGCGGTTAGTTATATTTTTTTAGATTTTAGTGATTTGATGGCCTGGTTTTTATTACTTGTTTCCGGATTTGGAGGCTCCTTTACTTTTTTAATCAGCTTGTACATGTTTTTATTTTTTGAGAGATAATATTGAGTTTATTTAATGGGAGAGTGTAATATCTATTTAGCCTTTCAAAAGTTTTATCACCGATTTGCTTGACAGTTTCGCAGTCTTTAATTTTTCCACTCATTCAACATTAACCAAAAACCTTTAGATAATACAGTACATGTTATTTTGTAATAGGTTTGAAATATTAAATGTATGAAACTTAGATACGTAGTTTCAAAAAGGTTTTTTGTAATGTATAAAAACAACAATGAACAAATAAAATGAAGTTGCTATTATAGATGTCAACTAGCATAATCCCTTTTGCCCGTTGCTTTACTGCGTCCGTTAAGTATAAGGGCCCATCCATTTTTCTAGGCTTCCATCAACAGTCGTTTTTATGATTCAATTGCGTAATAAGTGTATGACCTCTACCATGTAGTGCTTGTCCCGTCAACAACACCTAGACTTTGCACTAAAGACTACGCGTTTCAGCGCTTTTTTACTGACAAATAAGATATACATGTTGTTTTCTTCAAACAGTGCTATGTATTTCTGCCAAAATACTGAGTTCAATACAAAATGCGGTAGTTCTTCAAAACGTGCTTTTTACTATTTGGGTTTCTCAATCATGAGGAGCCTATAGGTAAATAAGTATGTATACTCCGAATTTGGTTGAAAACACTTTCGGAGCAGAAAACACTTACGCGACGTAAGAAAACTAAACAAAACTGATTTTCACTCATGACTGATAAAAGGTGTATTTACAGTTCATTATGCAATCATTTGTAATAAGACTCACGATTTTTAGTTGTTTCATCTCATATCGTTAATAATTTTTGATATTGTTGTTTTCGGGTATGGATGTCATTGGGCATAATGTGTTGAACACGTTAATTTTGCCATGTTCGTGCATCATTCAGCTCTCATGTCACCATTTTATAATCCAATTTGTTTACGTAATTTGTAATCTGTTGAGTTATGTATCAATTCAACTTTTTGCTCGCCCGTCCAAGCAGAATAGAATGTACGTGTACGCATAACAAGATTTGTTTTGCGATCCAGTAAAAAACATCTCCATTCATCGTTAATCTCGAGTTGCGCGCAGTCAGCCACACAATCCACCATGTTATTTACTCGATGCGTGCACTGACCTGCACTATGGTCTAGTATTTGAGATTTAATTATATGATATTACCAAAAAACATTTGTTATTTGTTTGGCCAATAAGCAGACACTGGTTTTAAGAGCAAGCACATATCATAATTGACAGTAAGGCATCAAAATTATAATCAGGCTGGCCCATTTAACTGTTTCGAGATTATCACATTGTTTCTGATGAATGTATATTTACAGTGATCATGATATTATTTATAATTACGAGTGCATTGGCCACATTGCCATCGTTTTTGTGCCAGTGTCCAAAACAGCATGGATACGAGGTGGCATTCAAGTACGACGAGACCGAAAACGAAGACCAGTGGTTAGGTTAACTGACTCACCAAACTACGGTAATTTACTAACAGACTGAAGTTACTCGTCGCCTCATCTCATTTGGTAATTGACTGGTTTGACTTGCTGATTGACTAAACTGACTTGCTGATTGACTTAACTGACTTGCTGATTGACGGGTTTGACTTGCTGATTGACTAAACTGACTTGCTGATTGACTAAACTGACTTGCTGATTGACTTAACTGACTTGCTGATTGACGGGTTTGACTTGCTGATTGACTAAACTGACTTGCTGATTGACTTAACTGACATGCTGATTGACTGGTTTGACTTGCTGATTGACTAAACTGACTTGCTGATTGACTAAACTGACTTGCTGATTGACTTAACTGACTTGCTGATTGACTAAACTGACTCGCTGATTGACTAAACTGATTGGCTGATTGAGTTTCAAAAATCAACAAAACTTTGATTCAACCGATTTATAAATTGACAATATGGTTTAAGGAACTCAAAGTACTCGTTGAAGGGTTTCAAAGGTGCCAAGCACTACTTCAACAACGACTTTCAACAGCAAAACCAGGTGCCAATATTCCAACAGCAGCAACAGCAAATCCAACAGCAGGCGTTGTTTGATGGTTAACACATTGGTTTTTTTAACTAATATGGTAACGTTTCTTAACCCTTTTTAATAAGTTCTTCCGAAAAGCTGATTTCCAGAAACACCATCCACCACGCAAACACCCGAGACCACCACTCAGTTTGTGCCATTACCCATCTGGAAGATAAAGATTCCACGAAACACACAAGTACTCACATTGCAGGTATTTAACTGACCTACTGACTGACTGACTGACTGACTGACTGACTGACTGACTGACTGACTGACTGACTGACTGACTGACTGACTGACTGACTGACTGACTGACTGACTGACTGACTGACTGACTGACTGACTGACTGACTGACTGACTGACTGACTGACTGACTGACTGACTGACTGACTGACTGACTGACTGACTGACTGACTGACTGACTGACTGACTGACTGACTGACTGACTGACTGACTGACTGACTGACTGACTGACTGACTGACTGACTGACTGACTGACTGACTGACTGACTGACTGACTGACTGACTGACTGACTGACTGACTGACTGACTGACTGACTGAATGACTGCCTGACGGACTGACTGACTGACTGACTGACTGACTGACTGACTGACTGACTGACTGACTGATGACTGACTGACTGACTGACTGACTGACCGACTGACTGACTGACTGACTGAATGACTGCCTGACGGACTGACTGACTGACTGACTGACTGACTGCCTGACTGACTGACTGACTGACTGCTGAAAACATTGTGTACAGCCATTGGCGTTCACCGACGAAGGTGGGAAATTCGATGGATCTCCAATTGATTTGGATTTCTCGGGACGTGGAAGACATGATAACATTACGGAAATAACCGACAGCTATCTGAAAACGATAGACATCACGGAATACAACGTACAGCCGGTGAAGTGGTACCTGGCCAGTCTGTCCGTACGGTATCTTGATGAAACAGGTAAATTAACGAGTCGGGTGACTGTCACAAAAGAATTGTGCACATAGCAGTAAAAGAATAGCAGAGGCAGTGAGTGAGTGAGTGAGTGAGTGAGTGAGTGAG
>CAXIWR010000193.1:10000-29565 GCA_964036265.1 Daptonema setosum | reverse complement strand
GCTAATTGTGTTTCTGCTAACAGGATTATATGTACGGTTTTGATTTTCATTGGTTATAACGTAACGATGGACAGATTCTTATGGATCGTTCACGATTAGGATAAAGATCTTCTTGAGATTCTTTTGAACAGTTCGCTCGTGAATACAATTATTTCTTTTACGTAAGGACACGTGGCCTTTTAGATTTCTCTCAGATCATTATCAATGTTTTTAGAGCAGTGGACTTGAGAAGTTCGAGCTGCGATAAGCTCATGCTCCCTTCCACTGAGCTGATGGGAATTCTGAGGAATCACGTCCTGAGCATGCGCATTGTTTATACATAACTGTGCATATAAAGGGGTGGTGATTAACTTGAGCATTTGTTTCTGTGCAGGCTTGTTCTGGTAGGTTTCACATGAAATTCAAGTTCTGGTTACTTGATTGTGACGGCATCAGAATGAAATGTATGGTGTTTGTTGGTTGGACTAGAATTCGTCATTAAATGTTTGTGATGTGACCGATAGGGAAAGGTGTCATATGGCGCATACTCGTTACATGAACACTTTTTGAAATGCACGTACATATGCACATAGGGAAAGTGGTCATATGGCCGCTCAGTGTCCTTACGCTCATGAATACAGTAAACACAGAGGTTACCGTACCAATTAACTTTAGTTATCGGTTAACCGATCAGTGGTAAATTTTTGTTGTGAAATGTTTTCGCATTTTTTTTTGGTCGATGGATAAGAAGAATCATGATTGATTCTCTGTTTCTACTAAACAATCATTTTCGTAAAACTTGGTTGTGTGTGAAGCGTGGTTGAAGTAGTTTTATAAATTCAAGTCTGGTAATATGAAGTTTACTTTTCACGGATGTCACGGGTCTCTAGTGACATCCAGGTATCTTAGATGTACTAGATTTACTTTTACACTTAAGTGAAGGGCATTTCTGAGGATTCACGTACAGAGCATGCGCATCGTGGTGAACTGTGCGTATGGAAGGATGGTGTATTTCAAGTTGTGGCAAACAAGAATATATTGCGGTATTGTTTGTCAAAATCAGGGACGTTCGTAGATACGTAAAAAATAGGTATACACTACCAATTTCAGAAATTTAAACGTCCAAAAGGTTTTTGTAAATTCTCTGTCATATGCCCCATAAAACTTGAAAATCGGTTTACCATAACCAAAATTAGAGTGAGAACAAAACGTAACTTTTGAATTAAACACCATGTAAAAACTAAAAAAATCAAAATAAACATTTGGGAATATCATTGTATACTTTTCAATTTCAGAACAAAATTCCAAAAAAGTTCTAATACAATATCTCCAACGTCAAGTGCTTATTGAAACGCCATGGATTGGGTAAGTGAAAGTCAGAACAGTCAAGATAGAAAAAGACTATTTCGAGATTTCAGCAAACAAATGATCTTTCATTTTTCCAGATCTCAAAGCATTTTTGTCGTTCAACATTATGCTGTAATCAATGCTAATCTATTGTTGTATGTGAAATGGTTCATAGAACCAACCATAAAAACGAACTTTTGTTAGATTACCAACTTTTTCAGCTGCCCTTTGAACGCCAACAGCAGATTTGAATTCCAACTGCGCGTCAAACACTTTTCTGAGCAACAAGAAACGATGAATAGACTATAAGCTATACAAAATCGTTAATAGAATCAACAATAAGCAATACAGTTGATTGTAAATTGCCCCTGGTTAAGTACTACTACACAATGGGTGGTGGTATGGCTGTCTTCACGAATCTGTTCATACTCGTCATCGTGTTCAGGTTGGGTGTTTTTGTTGTTGTTGTTATTATTGTTGTTGTTGTTGTTGTTGTTGTTGGTTGTTGATGTTGTTGTCGTTGTTGCTGTTGCTGTTGTTGTTGTTGTTGTTGTTGTTGTTGTTGTTGTTGTTGTTGGTTGTTGTTGTTGTTGTTGTTGTTGTTGTCGTTGTTGTTGTTGTTGTTGTGGTTGTTACTGTTGTTACTGTTGTTGTTGTTGTTGTTGTTGTTGTTGTTGTTGTTGTTGTTGTTGTTGTTGTTGTTGTTGTTGTTGTTGTTGTTGTTGTTGTTGTTGTTGTTGTTGTTGTTGTTGTTGTTGTTGTTGTTGTTGTTGTTGTTGTTGTTGTTGTTGTTGTTGTTGTTGTTGTTGTTGTTGTTGTTGTTGTTGTTGTTGTTGTTGTTGTTGTTGTTGTTGTTGTTGTTGTTGTTGTTGTTGTTATTGTTATTGTTGTTGTGGTCGCTGTCACCGCTAATCGTGTTTTTTTTTCGTTTCAGATCTGACGTACTTCGAAAGATTTTCCACCTAAACATTCTGATGGCAGGTTAGCCGCAGTTTCGAATTTTTACATTTATGCAACTATAATACCGCTAGATTTCGAAAGAATTATTATATCGGGTACTTTGTAAAAATGGTCATATACCTTCTATTTTTTACTGTTTTTATTATATAGTAGGATGCACGTCCCTGACGAGTCCTGGCATCGTTAGTATTGGCGTCGGATGTTTCAGGACGGAACGCCATAGAAATATTTTTTTTTCATTCAAGTTCTCATTAAAAAAAGCTAGTATTTATATTCGGATACATTATAACGAAATTTATGTAAATTTGCATAATGGTTTTATTCAATATTGTTTGTTTTACCAAATTATTTAAAAAAAATTAATCCTAGTTTTTGAAGAATTTATTTTTATTTTTTATTTTTATATATTTAACATGTAAATTAATATTCAGTTTTCGACCTTATGGTGGGAATCGTATCATTCAATCGCGGCTTGACCGCCTTTTTCGTGCCCATGATGGACTCGGTGACCGTGGGTTAGTCCGTCCACTTGTTTTATGGATGTTTAGCATTTCTCAATAATTACGAGACTAAATTTTTAAACCATCTTTTCTCCGCTGATTTATCACAAAGGACTTGCGTGTTTGCAAACTCGACTGAGTGTCCACTTTGCTCAGATATGCATGCAAAGTCTTTTAAAACATGGAACAGTTAATGCTGGAAGTCTTCCATTTACTTGTCAGTGGATTCAACCACTCTGGCCGCAACGAAAAACCCCATTCTGGTATGGTATTAGTATTTCTTGATGGTTTCAGTAATGGAGAAGTCCCAGTATAATTTTTTCTGTACAAAAATATGTATGTTCCACAAGTAATGTTTCAATCTTACAGCTTTTTGCATGATCACTACGGTGCCGTTCAGTATCTCATTGACAGCTGCCCAGGCTGGTCAGTCAGTCATCTACTCACTCACTCACTCATTCACCCTCTCACTCACTCACTTACTCACTCACTCACTCACTCACTCACTCACTCACTCACTCACTCATCCACTCACGTCCCGCTGCAACAGACCAGGAACTGCTACATTACTCACTCACTCACTGACTTACTGACTCACTTACTCATTCACTCACTCACTTACTCACTCACTCACTATATCATCTTTACACTCATCTTCAGCGACAACAAACCAAGGTGATCATGCTCGTCCTACTCTGCTACATGATCGGTACCATTCTGCCGAATCTGATGTTATACATGGGTCTGGTGGCAAAATTCCAACCAAGTTACATATCATTCTTGACTATAATGGTTGGAGTTGGCGGCGTATTCAACGCATTGAACAACTTGATAGTTAGTCAAATTATTAATTAAGGTAATCTTATTCTAGTTAGTCAGACGACACCTGTCCAGATAAAAAGTTGGGAACTTCTGCTTGTGTAGTTTTGAACTTTGTAGTCCACAGAATAGGCATATGGAAAGATAATTATAAATTATTGTTTTTCTGTGCAGAAATTACTGTTGAAACTGCTCTTTGGTCATTGTAACTATTTATCAAAAATGAGTTAATGACTAGGAAATGCGTGAGTGAATGAGTGACTGAATGACAGAATGGCATGCTTACAGATTTACATGACATCACATAAACGATTCAAAGAAGCGGTCAAGAAGACCTTTTGTCGTCACAGTCCATCGTGAAATGATCGCGAGATTGCGCTCGAACGCTATATTTTCAGCATATAAAAACGTATTTTACAACTTTTTATCTATTGTACTGTACATATTCAAAGTTTTTCACTATCTGCGATGTGAAATAAAAAAATTGTATTTTACCCAGTTTTTCTTCAAAAGGAATATTGAGGCAAGTCAAGGATATTGAACGTTTCCGAACTCTCGAACGGATAACAACTTATCCTTCTATACAAATACAGGGATATAAATAAATCGTTAAATTAATTAGTTATTAGTTTGGCATCATTACCATCCAATATCCGCCAGTCAACTCAATATATTAGTCAGCCGATTTACTCAGACACCTTATGTCAGTCCGCTTAGATCAGCCTGTTATTCAATTCATTACTGCAACCATTTCCGATCAAATATACGCCTAATTACTTCAGATACTTTTTAACGCAGTCAACTTTGATCACTCAATTATTCACGTCATTACCGTAACCGATTGATTGAACAACTCGAACGAAGCCAATTCACCAATTTTATTCACGAATGTTGCACGGCATCACTCGTTAACGATAAGAAATAATAAAAAGCATATATTTTTAATATTAATAGGTAATGTTAAAAAGTTATCACAGCACAGAATGACAACAATCAGTATTATGCGAATAGTGACAATAATCAGTATTATGCGAATAGTGACAATAATGAAAAGGAGAGTGACAACAACCAGTAATATTCAGCCCTGCCATGAAAACCATTGGGATTATGCGTCAACTAATGATAACTAATTAGTAAATTATATCAGATTTTCGAGAAAATAAATATCACAACATTTGTACATGCAACAACAACCAGAAATAAAACAAGCATACGGAGCAAAAACTATCACAACACCTTTCTCTCTAGAAGCAATGAGATATAAATAATAAAATGTGACACGATTGAGGACTGAGGAAATTACGAACTTACATGAAAGGTAAATGATGATAGCGGAACTGTCTTTGGATAACTACATTATATAACAATCCAATCCTGGTACTCAATCAGGTTTTAATTATCAAAAAAAATCCCGGAATGAATTTAAAATTGTATAAATAAAAACTATAGTAATTTTTTAATATATTCTTTACGAATTCTGTAGATGACAAAGTTGCCATTTCAGTTTTAACAGTTGAATTAACTGTTCGCTAAATATTTTTATATAAATATTTCCTTTGAAGTTTAGTAAACGTTAGCAGTGAACCCGTGATCGCTGAGAGCTGTGAGGTTGGTGCCCGACTTGCCAACCAGCGAAAGAACGCCGAAAGCATCTAAATATAAAAAATCGTTGTTATTTTATTCTAACGTTCATCACTCCCGATACCTTAGTAAACTTCAGTCTACACCCAAACCTCTTCTAAAAGACATCACGTTATTAGCAGCGTATAAATCTGTTAACGAAAAAACAATAACATGAACTTACCAACGAATTTTAATAACAAGAAAAGAAACTCATCAATAAAATTCAAAGTTTTTATATACTTTATTTATCAGTAAAAACTTCTTATTATATGTTTTCTAACCTTTACTATTAGCGCACGCCGTGCCCAGTTCCCGGGCGCACAGTCTTCGTTTCTCCATGGCTTCGGTAACGTTCATGTCGAGATTGACGACATTATGCAGTACTTGCGTGAGTGCACCCGTTATGTACGTGCCGTTGATGCCGCCTGCAAATCAAATCAATTCATATTTAATGTTTTCGTTCATTCACAATTGCTGTAATTAAAAGTAATCGGGTTCAATTCATCACTGTCAGACGACCTGAGCGGCCTCTGAATAACAGAAAGTTTCCTAATTAGGGAGGGGCAAAGCTTCTCAAATTTGTGTAATTTTCTCAAAAATCATTCAAACAAGCGACCTGCGCGGTCAAAACGCCGGGTTCACTCCATATACAGGGTGGGGCAAAAGTAACTATACACTTTTTGACGCAAAATTTCTCCAAAAAATTATATTGCATCAATATGATTAAACAATCCAAACAGATGCTAAAACACCAGAAAATTTTGATTCTGCAATTTTTTTTTACTCACAACAATTTATTTCATGAGTTATGCGTCTTTTTCTCGAAATTCGCCATATTTTCGGTTGTTTTCAGTGATTTTTGTCAGTTATCTCGCCATATCAACTGTTATTTAACGAAAATTGATGTCGGTATGTAATATAGAATGTAGAAAAATATTCTTGAACGTTTAACAGGAGAGTAAGTTTACATTCATGCATAATAAATATAATAATTGCTTCTTTTTCCACGAAAATCACCGATTTAGTCTAAAAATGGGAAAATTTAAAATTCTTATTTTTCAGCTTAAAACAATTAAAAACAATATATTTCATGTTTATTGACTTATTTTAGTACCATAGGGTCCATTAAAACATTTAACTTGAACTGTTTCTTTTGTCATAATCCGAAAACCGCGAAAATTGGTTCAGGCATCTTGAACACGGGCCTTACCATATTATCCGTATCGAATTGAACCATAGGGATATTCTGAAGTTTAAATCATTCGATTCTCATTCAGATACATCAAGTGAAACGTATTACACACTTCTTATCCTTCATTGAGGATTTTGATTAGACCATGAGGTCACTCAAAAACGTTAAAAAGAGGAAAACCATGAAAATACTGAAAATCCTGTTTTAAATTGAAAATAACTCAAGATACGGTCAAATAGACATCAGAATCGTTTTTTCAGGTATAATAACGTATATATAGCTTATAACATCATATACACTCAATATAATTTTTTTGAGAAATTGGCTTCCAACAAGTGTATAGTTACTTTTGCCCCACCCTGTACACTCCGTATACCTACTAAGAATAATTTTCGCTAAACAATAGCCAATATAGAAATCCATTTCCCGTATTAATTTATATTTTAATTAATAATTTTCCAACCGATCGCAATACGCTGAGCGCACTTGTGTTTGCCGTTGTACACGATCATCGGGGTCATGCTCGATCGGGGTCGGGCGCCCGGTAGATACGCGTTCGAGGGCGAGTTCGGCTAGAAAGTGGCAAACTAAACAACTGAGTCACACAATCGCATTATTATTCAATTATGATAAATGACAATATACCTATTGTGTTATTAAAAATTATTAAACCTAAAAATATTTAATATAATATATATTACACAAACACTAATTAAAAGTAGTGAGAAATATCATATATCATTTAACTATAACATAACATTTATTAGTAAACAAAATCGTACATTGATTGACTATGTATTACTGTACACTGACTAATCAGGCTTGTATTAGGAATTCCGTTGTTTATCTCGACTATACTGCCATTTTATTTTATTGAAAGAAAGTACAACTAACATCGTTGTCGAAATCGGCCAGTTGATTATTGAGCAGAATGCCAGACTCGGTCATCAGCATCGAACCGAACCAGTAGTTTAGGCTGCTGAAAACCATATTACATTCACACCTAGTAGACTATTATATTGGTATAAACCACTAGCAGACGACAAGTAGAACGGAGCAGAATTCCCAGATCGTTTACGGTTCGAAAAGCGAAATTTGTTCCCTGCGGTGTAGGTAGATAGAATAACATAATAACTGCTGATTAACACTTCAATTGGGGAACAGTTCCTCTACTCCATGTGGAGAGTTCTCTCGTTCGCCAGTGGTATAAATAATAAGAGAGACAGTAAAAAAGCATGTACGGTCACTATTACTTTCAATTCAAGCAACAGGAAAAGAAACCATAAACCAAAAATGTGAACATACCCTGAGAACGACACCATGACATCGTCATTATCGACGACACTGATGTGCGATGTGCCGTGATCGGCCACGATCGGTGCTGCCGATGGAGTGGATGGCGATGGCACCTCCGTTTCGCAAGTCGTGTTGCCGCTGACAAGTGAATTGATGACTTTTACTTACCCTCATTTGAGTGATTCAGAAATTGGTTTCCTTAGGTGAAACATGGCTTAGCATATTAAGGGAATGGACTAGCGCCCGTCCCTTCATAAACGTTGATTTCTCTATCTTCGAAGAAATTTTTTACTCGTTTTGTAGGACCGGCTCGTCCACCAGTGTTAAGTCCTATCCTAAATTATTTTTTCAGTATGAAAACCCGAGACATTTTCGTTAGCCAGAAAACAATTTAAATCTAGTAACCTGATTATATCCTCGGATATATCGGCCATATCCGAATGTTTATCGGGATCACCGATTCGTCTCCGACATGCCACCAACTGCGCCAGTCGGGGCAGCATCTCCTCCTTGGATCGGAGTGCGTTGATCACTGCCGCACCCGACGATGGCGCTGGGAAGGCGAGCACGCGCAGGCCTCAAATCATGTCCGTTATGGCACTAGCAGACGAGAAAAGGGGAAATGAAATTCCCCCCACTTTGGCCTGTTCAAAAAGTAGAATTTCGCTTCCTCAGGTGTGTGTCAAATGGCATGAAAACTGCCAATTTCCCCTCTTTGATCAAAATCCCTTCCCATTTAAAGGAATAGCTCGTCTCATAGTATTATAGCATTTCAAGTTTTAATATTTTTAGGATTCACACGATTTATCAGCAGTTTTTACTCAGAGTTTATGAGTGCGGAAATACGGTAGGACAATGTTTTACACACCTCCCTCCTCAAATTCACATACTCAAATTTGAATGAAACATATGCAAGAATGAGTGGGGTATTTCGTTGTTTGGTTCCCGATTTACAACATTGGTGAACCCCATGTATTTTTCTATGATTCTTTATTAACTAACCATTAATAGTAACATTGATGGGTTGCCTGATCTTGACCTCGTACTGCATAACATCATCGGCCGTCATACCACCGCCGGCATCGGCCACCGTGTCAGCGATGTCCTTGGCCAGTGTACCCTCATAGAGAGCATGCGGATTATCCGCTATCTGCCGCAGGGTTTTGGCCAAATCCACCTGTAAATCAAAGAAGAACTCAGAATGTCGGATTGATGAATCGATCCAGTCGTTGTGGAACACTTGCCGACGTTATTCCTTACAAGTTGATGACGTGACGTGGTTAATAAGAAATCCTACATTACAACAACAACAACAACAACAACAATTTCAGATCCACCTAATAATGAGCTCTGGCTCTAAACAGAAAGCACTCGATTACATGACTCAAACTTACTTCATCACATAAACTTTTTTGACCTGACCGATGGTCACTCATGACCGACCTGTTTTACGACACCATCCAATTTGCCGGCAATGGCGTCGGCGAAAACGGTACGGAATTTCGTGAAACCGGCGTAGTTCGACTTTTCCATAGTGGCAAAGTGGCCGAGCTGACGACGACGTGTCATGTCGGTCACTAAAAGCAAAGACAAACCGTCTTAGCACAGTGCGAAAAAAAGTGTAAAACAGTGTGGACACACGGGTTGGTGTAAATTCGCTTAATTTTATGGGTCCGAAAATTTCTTTGATTACAAATGAATAAAAAATTAATGAATGAAAAAAAATGGAGAATCAAGTCAGCTACATTGATTAGAAAGTTATACTACATATATTAGACAAATTTGAGTGACATTGAGTGTTTGATTTCCCCGACACCAAATAAAAGTTTTATCCAGTCAATTCATACGCTCAAAATTCTGCAACAATTACACGCCTCGAAATTGGGTCGAAATAACGATTTGACCACACTGATTTACACAAAACTTGTGAACTGTGCTAAGAAGGAAAGACTCAGGGGTCAACAATGGCTTGGTCTGGCTTGGTCTGGGTGCGAGCTGCGAGCAAGGATTTCGGCGGAGTGCGAGCAGGTGGGGGAGGGAAAGAAAAAGAAAGAAAGGGAAAGGAGAGAAGAAAAGAAGAAAAAAAAGAAAAGAGAGAAAGACAATTTTTCTTCCGAATTTCAAACATTCGGGTTCGATCAATTAGTGCGAGCACAAAATTGTGCAACTAACATGCACTTGAATAATTTGAACTGATCAACTGGCGCGCGCACTTTGAAACGGTTCCGTATCATCGCAACCCAAACCTTAACATACAGTAGTAGCTCGGTGAGTAAGAGCAGCTCATATTTTCTATTGTAATTTTAGTGTTATTCACTACATAATTTATGCTCGCACGTCTGACGTCTTTCTTGGGTCAGCGTTTAACTGAGGCCAAAATTGTTAGTTGTTCTTCCATAATATTTCCAATAGCCTTCTAATAGCATGCCGCTTTTCAGCTATGTTTCTACAAAACAGTGGGCTTCAAAACGCAGAAATTGTGGCGCTGAGCGCCGCTCAGCCTGTCAATTTTCAGACATGTCTTTAATACAAATCAGCGGACTTTAAAACGCTGAAAGTTTGGCGCTGCGCGCCATCCAGGCAGTCAGTTTTCAGATGTGTTTCTAATACAAACAAGTGGTATTTAAATTTCAGAAATTTCGGTGCTTCGCGGCACTCAGCCTGCCACTTTTCAGATATGTTTCTAATACAAAACAGTGGGTTTAAGAATGCAGAAATTATGGCGCTGCGCGACGCTCAGCCTGCAATTTTCAGACATGTCTCTAATAAAAATCAGCGGGCTTTAAAACGCTGAAAGTTTGGCGCTGCGCGCCACTCAGGCATTCAATTTCCAGATGTGTTTCTAATAAAAACGAGGGGTTTTTAAATTTCAGAAATTTCGGTGCTTCGCGGCACTCAGTCTGCCACTTTTCAGATATGTTTCTAATACAAAACAGTGGGCTTCAAAATGCAGAAAATATGGCGCTACGCGACGCTCAGCCTGCAATTTTCGGACATGTCTCTAATACAAATCAGCGGGCATTAAAACGCGGAAAGTTTGGCGCTGCGCGCCACTCAGGCAGTCAGTTTTCAGATAAGATTCTTATCAAGGGACGGCCGCTAGGCCGTTCCCTTAATATGGTTCGATTAAGATAAGCTTTTTTGCGAGTATCTCGATCTAGCCTCATCGTATCAACTTCTAGTCTGTTTCATCGGTTTTCTCGTGCGATTCTACATCTTTTTGGCTATTTTTAACCCGGTAGGGATAAATTTTCATTTTTCAGGTCCGAAAATGATGAAAATGCGATTTTCCGT
Organism: Daptonema setosum; assembly: GCA_964036265.1. NCBI lineage: Eukaryota > Metazoa > Nematoda > Chromadorea > Monhysterida > Xyalidae > Daptonema > Daptonema setosum. Next base: position 18,555 of record CAXIWR010000193.1, on the reverse strand, counting down.
TTTTTTTTTCTCCCCCAAAACGCTGTATGGGAACTGGGTAAGACCTGTAGAGCTGAAAATTGGTACCTAGGTCAACTTTCAGCGTAGAAAACGATTATTAAACTGTCCCGGAGATCGGATTAATATTTGCATCATTTTTATGGGATTTTATGAAAAAAATTTCAAAAATCGCAGGCTAAATGGAGAAAGAATTGTAGTATGAGCGATAGGATGGACCGATCGAACTGAAAATTTAACAGAATGTGTATTACACATGTCGTAGTCTGTTACACTTTTCAATTTACCATTCTACTCAAAAACACAAAAAAGCGCAGCGGGTTTGTAAGGGAAAAAATTTATGAAAATTTTCACAAATGCTCTTTTACTCTTGTTGAGGTAATAGAATTGTCATGAAAAAGTGCCTATCATACGCGGAATCAACTTTCAGTATGACCTCTCTTCGACACATTTTTCGATAAAATCAATCAACTTTGCAAAAAAGTTAAAAAAACGCATGTAGAAAATTTCTACGTTTTTGACGATTTTTGCTTCTTCGAAAATCTGATTATCTCAAGATTTGAACCCTTGAGACCCATTGTATTAATTGAATGTCTAGACTGCTTGAAGCTGTATCGAACACAGAAAAGTTGATTAGCTGCGTATTATAAAAAAAATATTTATGAGCCGCCAAAAACGGTGAAAATTCTAGTTCTCTTATTTAACGCTGTTTCAACTACATTGGATTCCGAAATTTTTGTTTATACAGAAACATGAAACACTTGATTTTAACAGGAGGCCTAGAGAGTGTACAGTTCTAACAAACTATTTTTCTAAAACTTGATCAGTACTTTTAAATAAATTTTTATGATCCGTCAAAAAATACTGGAATAAAGAAAACCGGGTCAAAAATTTTTTTCGAAGGAATTGTTTTTCTTTGTTTGTAGATTTGTACCAATATCATTAAAACACTCGAAAACAATATTATAAGTAGTCTGGAAGTGAGGAAAAAATTTCAAGAGTCGAATGGCACATGGCGTCAGCTGTTTTAGTACAGCTCGGCGTTAACCTAATTTTAGTCAAGTTCTAAAGTTGTTTTAACCCTAGATGAATTTATGATTTGAAACAAGATTTGATGACATAAATCAGTTTGTATACCATGTTATGTCAACGTAGTCACGTGGAATAAGGAGTTTGCATGTTAAACGGGTGGTGCTGGGTTCAAAACCCCTAAAAATCAAAAACAAAGAAAGTGTTAAATTGTTTTATTTCTGAAATTATATACTTCTCCCGAAATTCAAATGTCTAAGTTTGATTACATAAAACAACTTTTAACTACTTATAATACTAATTCAGGGGCTTTTTTACATATTATGTAATGACTCCTTCTACAAGAAAAAAATGAATTTTTTTCCCAACTAATTAGAAAATATAACTTTATTGAAGTAAATCTTCATCGTGAACGTTCACGAATTTTTTGAAATTCTGTCAACTCATAAAGCTTTTTGTGATAATTTCACATAATCTACGTGATATTTGTTCACACATGAAAAAGTTATAGACAAGCAACTAAAAATGCCCTGAAGGCATGGGGAGTAACGAATATGGTTCGATCCTGGCAAGTCCAATCGTGAAAAAGTATGAGACAAGAAATTTTTAGTCTCATACTCTAAATAGTCTGATCGTGAAAAAGCAGGAAACAAGATTTGCGATGAATCACGAAAAAAGTTTGTACTTCATTAAATCAAGAATCAAACCAAATTACACGAAACATATTTGGGACATTTGGGTGAAAAAGAAATCATCTCTATTTCGTCTAGCTCGTTGTGAGCATGGATAATTTTCTTCTATATGTGTGACGAAGTTTGCCACGACCTTTTTTATTTCTTTTTTTATCAAGAAAATCATATATAATTTTTTAAGAAATGTAAAAAAAACTTAATTTCAGCATTTTCACTCAAAAGATACATCTTATTATTAATGATTACCACGCCATTCGTGAAAAGTCCCAGATATGTTTCGTGTAATTTGGTTTGGTTCTTAATTTAAAGAAGTACAAACTTTTTTCGTGATTCATCGCAAATCTTGTTTCCTGCTTTTTCACGATCAGACTATTTAGAGTATGAGACTAAAAATTTCTTGTCTCATACTTTTTCACGATTGGACTTGCCAGGATCGAACCATATTCGTTACTCCCCATGCCTTCAGGGCATTTTTAGTTGCTTGTTTAAATATCAACCTAGGTGACAATATCAACTACTAAGTTAATAATTCATTGTTTTATCACGATTTCTCCAGTATAACGCAAGAAAACCAGCAGATGGAGTATATGCGTGAATTTGGGATTGTTTTTTGTCAAAACTGATTTTTATGGCGTTTTGTGAGTTTGGAGTGCGAGCAGGCTTTTGAGACCCAGACCAAGCCAGAATCCAATCCATTGTTGACCCCTGGAAAGACTGACCGTCATAACCCAAAACATGAAGTAAAAACTGACCATCATCTTGACTGACGGGTCGACCTTCGCTGGCCAGCTTGATGGCTTCCTCAAACAGATCAGACCACGTCTTCTTGCCGTACTTTTTATGAACCGCATACAGACCCCGAATGACACCGGGAACGCCCACGCCCGCACCCGTAGTCTGAAAAATAGCTTGTTTAGATACCGACAGTAAATGTGTGAGTATGTAACTGGGAAATGTGTCAAGTTGATGAAAAAATATGGTCCAGAAACTTTAGCGATATTTATATAAAGTAACTATAAAAACATCTGCAACCCGGCTTTATACATCAATAACCACCTAAATTGAATTAAACTTTGAACAATTTACAAGGCCCTTTTCCTCACTATGTTGTAAATTTTTTTCTTAACACGACACGACTGATTTGAATCAGAACAAATGAAATCTTGACCCTTTACTCACTAAACAGATAGATTATACAAAAATTACAAAAGTATAAAATGCAAACCAACAATCAACGCCTCGGGTGTCTTGGGCACAGCAGCTTTCAATGGTGCCGTTTCACGGAAATCGTACAAATCAGCTGACGTGTTGCGATGGTCGTAGACAATCAGGAAGCCACCGCTGAACAAGAAATTACGTTCGAAAAAGAACCAGAGACACAACAATATCCATTTTTACACAAAACCTGAATTAATAAACATAAACTCAATGACACAACTTTATCCACTCAACCATACATATAATATAACTAAGTAACTAATTCACACGTATAACTCAGTCATAAAACCAAACCATTCGTTTCTTAGATATTTTGACAATTTTTCATACATCTATTCAATGATTCTATTTCAAGGATCAATGAACGATTTATAGTCGAAAATGAATTACTGTTCCCAAATGCTGCGTGAATTCTCGATAAACAACCTGATGTTTTAGGATGTCACATTTTTTGTCGATGAACATTTCGTCAATACAGGGAAGAGAAATCCCTTTTATCCGACGAAATCTTCATCGACAAAATATGTGACACCCCAAAACATCAAGTTGTTTATCGAAAACTCACGCAGCTTTTTGGAACAGTAATTCATTTTCGACTATAACCATGGGTTCATTAACTCACATCACACCCACACTCATTTATTATCTGATTGACTCACTCACTGACTCACCCGCCCAGACCATCACTCTGTGAATGTGTCACAGCCACACACAACCACGTGGCAATGGCTGCATCCACGGCACTGCCTCCCGTCTGCATCTGTTTGGCACCGTGCTCACTGCACACTGAAGACCACGAAACCACTGCACCGTGTTGGGTGGTCTGCAATGAGTAAATGAGTGAACAGATGATGAGTAAGCGAGTAAATTGGTAGTGAGTGAGTGAGTGAGAAAATGGTTAGAGTAGGTTAACAGGTGATTGAGTAAACGTGGGAGATGAATGAGTATTTACTGAGTGACTGAGTGGACGGATGGTTAAGGACATAGGTGAGTGAGCCGATATGAATGGGTGAAAGTGTGAAACGAATAGATGAGCGAGTGAATGAATCAACGACAAAGGGAAAAAGAAAATGGGAAAGTGCCGTTAAAAAGTTGACAGAAAATAAATTGAAAATTTTTTCACAGGTATGAAAAGAGTTAAAACTATTATAGCAACCTGTCCATCACCAGCCGCAATGCCAATCAGCAGCGCGACGGTGACTCCACCGGAGAAGACGAAAAATGACACGCAGATGGTTCGGAGCTCCTTCTGACGCTGCTGGGCGGCCGCGTTGCGTAGTGGAGTGTTATCTGAAATAGTTTACTAATACTAACAATAATAATAACACAAAATTTTAAAAATGGGTACCTGGGAATCAAGTGAAAATTTGTTAGTGTTAACTACTCCAAATTTGGATCGTTAGCTTAGCTGAATCAAATGTAAGAGAAAGTGCTGCAAATAACTGTATTAGATAACATGCAATCATCATGTTCAGAGGGTTGTCACGCTTGTTGGAAAATTAATGTGTCATTTGTTTAATTGAATCTCCAGAAGCTCTTCAACTTGTAGTGATCGCTAACTGACGAAAAAACCATGGATTCGATTTTTTTTGAATCGAAACAAAATTTTTACCGGTTCGTTTGGTTTAGTTCACCAAGTTTTAGTAGAAAAATTTTTCAGAATTCTTCAGTCATCCCGAACCGTATGTCAGAGAGTAAGCGAACGATTGGGTACATGAGTGCGAGTATGACAGTGTTAGGAGTGTGTGTCAGTATGTCAGGGAGTGGATTTTGTTCCTTCAGTTGTACAAGTAAAACAACCTCAAAACGGTCAAATTCCAAAATCTTGGACAAAACTCCCATCTCTTTGGAGGGTTAGCTCGTTCGCCAGCGAGTTGAGTGAGTATGATGTCACTGAGTGAGTATGGTATGATGTCACTGAGTGAGTGAGTATGATGTCACTGAGTGAGTGAGTATGATGTCACTGAGTGAGTGAGTATGATGTCACTGAGTGAGTGAGTATGATGTCACTGAGTGAGTGAGTATGATGTCACTGAGTGAGTATGATGTCACTGAGTGAGTGAGTATGATGTCACTGAGTGAGTGAGTGAGTGAATATGAAAATGAGACATCGTTTTCAACTGACCTCTGACACGCGCCGGTGTGGGACTGGCGGTTCGGCGCGATGGTTGATCATCAGGTGCCGTGATGGTGGACGGTTCGTCGATGCCATCCAACTCATCAAGTTCCAGCTTGTCCGTGTCAGCCATGCGATATTAGTTATTGTTTAAATAAGATTGTGTTTGAGAATAGAAATCTGGAATAAAATCGAAAAATTTAACGGAACATCAAAACAAGGTTGCATAAAGAAAACGTTTAACCATTCGATTTTCATGTAGTTGTGAATATGAATCACGAAAAAAATCTGCAATTTGCCCACAATCTATCTGACAATAACCATGCCATGACTAACATTCAGTGAACTTGGTGAGGAGTAACTGTAAGGTAAACACACACGCAACAAACATGAACTACAAAAATTTATAACTGGATACATCAGCCTCCATAAACACAATGAAAACTCATTAAACCAATCATGCACGCATGGACATGAAAGAAGCTAGCATGGTTCAAAAATGGCTCGACTCTAGTCAGCTGCCAGCTATCTAACATTACATGCAATGCTTTATAACACGAACGGTATTGTATCTATCAGCAAATAACAGTGGTTTATGTCATTTCAAAGCGTAATATTATGTTTTAGGTAACGCACACTGGCTGTGCAAACAGTCGCATTATGGCAACTGATGAAGTCCATGAAAAAATGGGAACGAAAAACAAACCTTTCGGGATATCGAATCATCAAATTTATTTAACAGTATGATTGGAATATGTAACCGAGTTGGTTGAGATCAAATATCAATAGTATGGACAATAAACAAGATATCATACGCATAGCATAATTCTGACTGAAACAAGCCATTCAAGCAGAAGTGGGCCGCTGGGGGTTACCCCCCCCCCCACTTTTCAGGGTCGGCGGGTAGCAGCCCCCCCCTAGACAAAAACTTAGATCGCCTACCCCCTCCCCCCCTACTCGAAATTTTTGAGAAAATCGGCCTCAAAACCTCGATTTTGAGGCTCATTTTTCAAAAAATTTTGGCTGTGAGAATTTTTTTTCGAACAAACACGTTTTCTGGGTCAATTTTCTTGGTTAAAACCTGAAAAAACCAGTACATGTGACGTTTATACCTTATAATAGGAGATTTTTTTTTAGCAAAAACAAGCAAAAAACAAGGTTTTTTTGCGAAAAATTTTTTTCTACCCCCCCCCCCCTACCCGACCCCTCACTTTTCGGGGTGGGGGGGGGGGGGGGTAAACTGAGATTTCAAAATTCTACCCCCCACCCCCTGCAAAACGCCAAAAAACCCGGCCCACCCCTGCATTCAAGACAAGTTCAAGTAGATGATAATTTTCTCTTTGTATATCCTTGCATGACATATCGAAATTGGCCATCAGAATTCAGAAATATGCATAGCGTTTCACTACCCACGGTAATAACGTAGGTTAGTTAGTTAATGTCACAATAAAAAAAAATTTGATGTAGTAAGTAATGAAATTACACGTGTAGCATGGAAGTAGACACCGGAAGAAATTTGGTCGAATATGGTTCAAGGAATTTACTTTACGATATGTACATACATCTTCTAGTAAAAGGTGGTGTACGTGTACTTATATGGTAATTGGTAGTGGTACCCAAGTAGTGACGCTGACGGCACATGGTAACTGTTAACTTAACAAGTTAACAGTATCGACTATGAACAAACCCGACTTCACTAAGCGAACTTTGTACCGCACTACAATGAGTTGCAAAAATTATAAAAAGTAACATTTTTGCCAAGATTTTCAAATTTCAAATGTGACTTATTTTAACAAATCTCAATCACTTTCCGCATCATCATCACCGGATGCCTCATCTCTACCAGGAGAATTTACGGCTTCTGGTCGTGCATTCTCATTCGTCGTTGATTGTTCATTGTCCACTTCTCCGTTGGGTGTTTCCGTTTCATTATCGTCCGTTTCCTTGGCGGAATCGGCGGCCGTTGACTCGCTGAGTCGCGGCTTTTTGGCCGCCTTTTTCGCTTTTTGCTCTTCGCGCCAGCTCTGCAGCGACTCGCGTACCGGGTTGATGAGCTCGTCGCAGTCCAGGTCGGAAAGACCCTGCAATGGATATAACATTAATAATGTATGAATTAACGTAACATGGTCGTATTTCTATATAATATATACCAGTTGCCTACTGGATAGTTCTATAAGGCTAGACGTGAGCATTAACTCGGGTCTGGGAACCTTACAAAGAGATAACTGAGGTTGGATCTAACCAATCCAAGGCAGGGTAGCATGCTTTCACTGAAAAAGTTACAAACGGGTACAAGGACATGATAAATAATAGAGGGTTAAAAGGCAGAACGGAAAGACAACTTGTTGCGCGTCAAGTTTTGCTGTCCGTTAACCTCGACTCAATTCCCTGCTATGAGGTTAGAACGTGATCCAACACTCGCCATTGGCGAGTCTCAGCCATCCGCGCAATTCAACTCTACCAATATTAAACAAACAACGGCTGGATTGCACTTTTGGGATCCAAACTCCTAATTGAACGTTCAGTTAGAAGTCGGTCAATTAGAGGTCATTCAATTAGGTGTTGGCCCCTAAATGAACATGTTCAATTAGGGGTCGGTGAATCAAGAATCGTTTAAATAGGTGTTCGGATCCCAAAAGTGCAATCCATCCCAAATAACACACAATAACTCAACCAACATGCAATATATCCTGTGCCGTGATGGTTTTTCGATTGGCTGACGTGGCCGCCTCGTTGGCAAAACTGGTCGTGTGCAGAATAAAAACGGCGGCGGCCCGGGCGATGGCCGTTTTGGCCTCCCTTGAAACGATCGTCTTTTCGGGAAGTTCCGATTTGATGAGCCGCTGGATGACGGCCGTCGGCAGCTTCAGATCATCCGCATCCGTCGACATTTTGTTATTCCAGTCCTGTCTGATTTTAATTTTCAGGCTTTTCAATTTTTTATATCTCTTTTTTCAAGTTTTTCAAATTTGATTATGATAGTATTTTTCTTATTAATCCAATAAGTCAAAAATTAAAAAAGGTGATTTTTGTATGCATGTTGTTTTTACTGATCCAAAATATAAATTCGGTTTTGTACATGTTGAATTTTGGATTACTTTCTGTTCAACGGCGTAGAAAAATTTGCTGATGTAATTTTTGGTCCAAATAGGAAAATCCTATAAGCTCAATAATTGTTCAGAGAGGGGGTATTGGCAGTTTTTATGCCATCTTACCTACACCTTGGAGAACAGAAAGCACTTTTTGAAAGTGTTAAGATGCGATGCACATAAAAGTCACCCAAAAATCGGACCAAAACGAAATTTGAAAATTTTCCAGATTTAGGCCCCGTGCACGTCCAACGGCCGGCTCTCGAGGAGAGCCCTCGGGTCTCTCCTCGATAGTCCAGTTGGGTAGTGTTAAAGTATAGGGAGGGCTCTCGAGGAGAGACCCGAGGGCTCTCCTCGAGAGCCGGCCGTTGGACGTGCACGGGGCCTTAGATGCAAATCGACTCAGTTTATTCC
>CAXIWR010000193.1:0-5000 GCA_964036265.1 Daptonema setosum | reverse complement strand
TCAAAAAAATGTGAAATAATTCCGGCAATAAATCCATTTGTTATACGCAGCAAGTGTGTGGCAGCAAAGAATAATGCACGTCAACAACTGGGTGGAACAGAAAAATGGCCAACGAAACATCAGCTGAAGTCTGGGCCCAGCCAACGTCGTGTGTCCACCTTTGAATACACCGACATGAACATGAACATGTACGAGAAGACCATATAAACAGCGAAATTCTCTAATCTTTGGAGAGTTCGAAAATGAATTATCTTTGACCTTATCTAAGGTGTACGTAGAGCAAAACCGTGGTTCATTACTGAAATTTTGTTTTTAATTGTTTTACGTAATACTTGCTTGCTGGTAACTGACTGGCTTCTTCAGTGCGTATACTGTAGATAGTACAGACAGACAGACTCAGAGAAAAGAAATTGTGTTGAAATGCAGAACTGGTCCAGATGGAAAAGTGGATTCTCTAAACATCTGGAACAAAAGGTATCTACGATAGTGTTCCACATTTCGGTGCCCTACTTGAATATGCTGCCATCGAAACTTTGAAAACACGTCAACTACTTGAAGTACAAACCAAGTTTTCCAGCTAAAAATATTTGTTTTATGAAATTATCATATTTTGACAAAAATGTTGTTTTGTTTTCTTAGAAATCATTATTTTCGAAAGCAACAATTCATTGCATGGCGGCCAACGCCAACCGAAGTGACACAATCACTAGCGGACGAGAGAAGAACAGAAAGGTGGAATTCTCCCCTCTTTGGCGGTTTCAAATTTTAGAGCTTGTTTCTAAAGGTGTAGGTAAAATGGCCTTACTTTCGTCAATCCCCCCCTTTGAGAAGATTCCCCTCCCTTTGAAGTTTTGTTCGTTCGCCGGTAGGCGCAATCAATTAAAGACGCTTTCGAGATTCTAGTGAAATATGAAACACCATTTTTGGTCCGACCATGAAACATCAGGTTGAAAACTTTGTTGGGTGAAATCAAACCTAATTTTGTTTAAAATTAATGCAAGCAAAATCATACAAGGACAATACACAAATTCTGATTAATAAAAAACATCATAGCCAGTAAAACACCACTTTTTACACCGAACTCAGATGTTGGGCCACGAGCGAGTTCAATACTCTGCTGTTCTTTCACGTGATTGGCTGAACTTGGGTGATGATGATTGGCCGGTTGAGTTGTGGCCCAATCACCATCACGCACGTTAGCCAAGTGTGGACCAAAAGTGACTTTGATGTTTCATTGTCTGAGCGAAAATAGCACTTGATATTTCACTAGAATCTCGAAAGCGTCTTTAAAAGAAATTTTATCATGGTTGACCAACACTAGCGGACGAGCCAAACTTCCAAAGGGAGGGGAATCTTCACGAAGTGGGGGGATCGGCGTAGATCAGATCATTTTACCTAAACTGTGAAGAACAAATTCCAGTTTTTGAAACCACCAAAGAGGAGGAACTCCACTTTTCCCTCCCCTGCTGTCCAACCGAAGTTCCACGATTCACAGTAGTTTTGTTGCTAACAAAGAATAATATCGTTTGCGTGGTTAAAACAAACAGCGATTGGCGATTAGAGCTATTAACTGTGGAAACGAAAAAACGTGAGTAGCATCATAATGTCGACAACTGAAGGTCACGTAAATAAAATTTAGCACTAATTATGCCGAAGGAGTTATTGTTTACAGAAATAAACACATCCAATGGTTTATCTTTAGTCAAAAATACGTGTCAAATGAAATATAACATGCGTGGTTAAAATGAGTGTGTCAGTTAAACATCTCTACCATCACCTCCAGTAGTGTTGCTACCACGCACTGGGGGAGGAGTTAACTTTTCAAATGGAAAAAGAATTTCGTCGAATAAGGGAAAATCCGCAATTTTAATACCATTTTACCCACATCTCAGGAGTAAGTTTTCAGTTTTGAAAAAGCCGAAGAGGGGGGAATTCCGCTTTTCCCTCCGCTTGACGACCGCTGGTGCTACCACTGGGCGGACGAGGAGATATGGTAATGAGTCGATTCCCTCTTCTTGACGTGCACCAACAACTGATAGTTGTTTCTTGAGTTTTACATAGAATGTTTATGAAATAACTCATACCTCCTTTTCAGGAAAATTTCCTCTTCTGGGTTAATAGTAGATCCGCGTATGTTACCTGGCCAAGAAGATGGGCACGAACGTGAGTAGCAGATAGCAACCGAGTGAAGGCCATACAAACAACACACGATACAACCGCATCACAAGGTTATGTTGGTTGGATGGTGTTGGCTGTACAGGCTGAAAGACGATCACAGTAATGTCAGATACGGTATATAACAGACTGACGGATTGGATGACAATCATGGAATAATCGTAACCCTCCCTTTCTGGAAAATTTTTATGTTAAGCTCTTTAATCCGAATCATAACAGCTAGTATATAGCAAATCAAAGTTTTTCATGTTGTCTTTCCTGACCGTGGCTGTGACACTTATTTTTCATATTCCACCTGTGGATTGTTCGATTGTAGAATAATTTATATGAAGAATAGGTGGCCTGCCAGAAGCTCCAAAAAACACAGAGACCCATTCAGGTGAAAACAGTGTTTTTAACAGAATATTTTTCTAAACTGAAAACACGCTGGCAGATACAAATCATTCATCGTTGGTTTTTGGCTTCCAGATTGCTAAAACATAGTGACTATATAGAGTCCCGTTCAGTATATCATTATCCTATATACCATAGGTTTCATAGTAATGTTTTCCATCAAAAAAGTTCGTTCCTCACCTCCTATCATAATTTTACCTTATTTCCTCAGTTATGTCATTATGATTATTTACAGGACATTGTGAATGGACCCATCGACTTGACTGTACGTGTAAGGTGCAACCGGTCTGATAGAAAAATCTACAGTGGCTGTAGTTAAAGATGCCTGGATTTTATCATCACGTTGTATATGAGTCTACTATAAACTGATGTTTCACTGATAGATTTTAAGAGTTTGTTTGTCTTTCATAAAAAAAACTCATCTCGAAAAAACATTTATGAAATTTTAAATTTCGAAAAAAATCTTATAACACGTTTATCAGTCTTAATTGCGGGGGGGGGAGGAATAGTGGAACCCGCATGAAATGTCCTAACTAATCTTCAACCACTGTGCGAGTCCAATAAAAATTCAATGAATTTTCTCTTGATTACCAGTCACATGATTTCGATAAAGCTGAGTTTTAGTGAACGTGAGTTATTTGCCTAAATTCATCAATGTACCCACAATCCAATGTCACAGGCTCACAGCTGAACGAACTGATTTTTTAAACTATAAAATTTACAGTCCACAACTTTAACCTTCCTAATATGTGAGTAGAATTTTTTTATAAAACTAGACCTGTTCTAGGGTAAACACACTTTATAATCAGCTCTCTGTCTATGGCACATATTTCAACATAACAGAAAGTAAACACTGATAAAAGGCAGTCATCTTTTGTTAATAATGGCAAACATTTTCATTTTATAGTATATTACAGCATTTACAGTAAATAAAAAAAATAAGTTTATTGTAAAGCTGACGTGATTTGCATGATAACTCAAATCTTTATAAAAAATATTAAGTAACAACTCTACAAAAGCGTACGCACGACATGTTTGAAAATAAACACGTAAAACTTAATTTGATACTGTTCCTTGCAACTGCGATCAATTTAACTGACGTCAATATAAATTTCTCAAAAATACCGTCCCGTCTATCGTCTAAACTTGTCTATCGAAAATTATACGTGTACTCAAATTTCTACGTACATTGCTCAAATACTGATTTTATGGCAATGTTGAATATCCTGAATGATAAATGTGATAGAAGTTATATATCTGAAATAATGAGCACAAAAGAGGCTTCGTATTTCATGTTTTTTTTGTCATCAAGATGTGATATTGTGAGAAACAAAAAGATGTTGTAAGCAGAGCAAGGTATGTGTGTGAACAACTTAAAAAAAACACCTCAAACAGCGACATTTTGGAGTAAGTACATACCGTAGTATGTAGATCATGAAAACGTAAAAAGGGCTTACAATCTGACGTGTTCTCAATTGTTGCTATAACATGAGATTTAAAAAAGGTTCAAATTTATGATAATGCGAACCAAAACCGGCAAACAAACGAGTGGCTACAAAGTGTTAGCTGTACGAATGAAAGACAAACTAAGTCAAAAGCATCGTATCACAAGAGCAAGGATTCACTTCACATTCATTCATCATACAACAGGTAAACGGGCTCAAATTATAGGATTAAATTCTTCACGCTCCAAAGAGTTTGCCTCATATTATCTTCTGTAGCCTGAAATCACTGATGGGCGAAAAGCGAATCCTCAACTGGGAGGGAGTTTCACCATTTTGAGGATAAACAATCTTTTTAAATCCCAGGGAAAAAATCCACTAATGAAATCCGTTAAAAGGGGGGGGAGGAAATATTTGCTCCCTTCATGCCAGTAATGGAACACCTGAATCCAGGCTACTAACGGCTTTCTCGTAGTGGGTATAGTATCGTGTAACCATAGTTACCGGGGGTTTGATGAGTGTACTATGGTGGCACATGTACATATAGAGTACAAACGTGCACATTATATGTATACAAACTAATATATTAGTACATTTATTTTATATAATAATAGGATTTTTTTGCGAAAATTGCAGTTGAATTTGTGGTATGGGTGAAATACTTAAAGGCAGCCTATGAGAAGAGGGTGGCCGGTATGAAGGGACATCAAACGCTGCTGCTGCAAGGTTGAAAACCATTATTGAGTCATCGAACTTTATTCGTTTTATAACCTGACAAAAACTCGATGTATATATTTCGTCTTCCTTCTTGGATATAAACAAAAAAATGAAAACATAAATAAATAGTTTTCGTTTGATTGAACTTTGTTTATCTACTTCACATTGATCATTTTTGTTAATACAGTGCTTCCTGAATCGTTCTGCTATATTCTTTGATAATAATCGACTTAATTGAAGATGTGATAGAAAAAATGCAATCAAATAGGTACC
>CAXIWR010000191.1:0-14023 GCA_964036265.1 Daptonema setosum | reverse complement strand
CTTTCAGTATTGAGTCCGCGATCATTTCTGCGCACTGACGGGGCTCCAAGATCGGTAGAAACCTAAAAAAATTCGCATATTATTCTTAATTGATTGAGAGTCTAAAATGATTCTCACTCCCTCACTCACTCACTTACTCACTCACTCATTCTCTCACTCACTCACTCACTCACTCACTCACTCACTCACTCACTCACTCACTCACTTACAAACAGAATGCCGGCGTTCGCGACAATCATATCCACGTGTTTTTCTTTGTTGAGTTTGTCAGCAAGTTCCCTAAAAATTCATGTTTGTAAGCGTGATTAGTTTCAGCTCCGCACTGAAAAGCAAAAATTGGCGGGCATTCAAAATTAGTCTCCTAATCATTTTCGTTATCTATATATACTGTACCTCAACTCATCCGGCTTAGTGACATCACAAGCATATGAGGAAGCGGGGATTCCAGATTCACGCAGTTTTCGAGCTGTTTCATCGACTTTCTCCTGTGAGTGAGTGAGTGAGTGAGTGAATGAGTGAGTGAGTGAGTGAGTGAGTGAGTGAGTGAGTGAGTGAGTGAGTGAGTGAGTGAGTGAGTGAGTGAGTGAGTGAGTGAGTGAGTGAGTGAGTGAGTGAGTGAGTGAGTGAGTGAGTGAGTGAGTGAGTGAGTGAGTGAGTGAGTGAGTGAGTGAGTGAGTGAGTGAATGAGTGAGTGAGTGAATGAGTGAGTGAGTGAGTGAATTTTCTTAACTTTCTGTTTATCAAGTAATACGATTTCAGCTCCGAATTCACCGCCTAGAATTTTAGCCAATTCATATCCAAGTCCTTGAGCGCCACCAGTAATGACAATCTGAATAGTGTTAGACTTACTGACTGACCGATTGACTGACTGACTGACTGACTGACTGGCTTACTGAGTTATTGACTGACTGATTGACTATTGAATAAATACCAGACCGACAGAAAATCAGTTCACTGTGACATACACTGAGTTTTTAATATGACTCACTGTAACTTTATGTGACTTTATGTCATTCAATTGTACGTACCACTTAATACGACAGTCGTCTGATTAAAGTGACTCACTCGGCCTTAATTTTTCACGGGAATTACATACCATGACTCACCGTGACTTATGAACTTCAACTACTGTGACTTTTCAATGTGAAATAATGTGACTCATCATTGTGACTTACCGTGACTTATGAATGTTACTTGCTGTGACTTATGAATGTGACTTGCTGTGACATATGAATGTGACTTACTGTGACTTAAGGTGACTTATGAATGTGACTTGTCATGACTTATGAATGTGACTTATGTATTGTGATTTAATGTGACTTATGAATGTAACTTGTCATGACTTATTGTGACTTACTGTGACTTATGAATGTGACTCAAAGTGACTTTGCACAAACCCGTTGATCGGTGACATTTTTATAGCGTCGCGTGAACTGCCCGACAAAGTCTCGGACGATTGCAATGCTCAGATTGACGAGCATCACGAGAAACTCGAGGAGGAGACCCAAGGGATTATCCATGTTTACTGAAAAATTAAGCTTTGTTATATATTCATATTTATTATATAGTATATTCTACAATATACACATAGTTTATACAATCAAATAATCGTTTTATTCGATCAAATTCCCCTCTTGAGTATAATTTCCATCTTTACAGTCTTTGCTCAGATGGACGATTATGACGTGGAACTCGAGGAGGAAGCCCGAAGGAATATCCATGTTGAACAGAAACCGTTGTTGAAGAATTATTTTTTGACTGGGACTTCACTACTGAAGCCAACAGGGCACACTTATACCTTTCTGAATGGTTTTCGTGTAGCCAGATAATGACGTGTAAGGGCAGAAACGCCATAACAACGCCTCATGGTTAGGCGCTATTCATACTTATTTGCGACGCGTCGCGCGACTGTCGCAAAAGCGTGGTTTCTGATCGTTTCTGTCAAATCTTACTGTGTTATAAGCTAATGTTTCAGTGCCTGAGTTGTCTCTGTTTCAGTTGGATAGGACAAAAACCACGCTTTTGCGACAGTCGCGCGACGCGGCGCAAATAAGTATGAATAGCGCCTTAGTGTCACGAGTCAGGTTTTGAAGGCTGTAGGACCACCAGTTTCCGAGGCTGATGCCCTACGCACTGTACAGGAAAAGCTATCTCAGTTATAAATAACATTCTACGCAATTACATATGCTTTTTAAAATATAATTTCTATCTTTATATTGTAAATCTCAGTATGTTGTATATAAATTTCGCTGCAAGAAGACCAATACTTTTTTTATAAAACAAATGACCGTAAAACAAACGAAGCTTCCGCTGATGCAGACTGTTTGCTGAAGTAGAATATTATTTTGCTTTTACGATAGCGAGTACGTCATTAACTTGATAATAATTATAATTTTCATTTCTTGTAATCCAATTAGCATTATTCAAAGCACCTGTTCTGGATAAGACGGTTCATGAGCTAATGTAATAGGGGAGTACGGATTTTTTACATGCAAATATTATATTATAATAGTATTTTATATAATATCCAATATTTATTATTACGTAATAATTAAAATATAATAATATATAAATGAGACGCACCTTTCGTACTTTGTCCAAATGTCATAAAAAAAGTAAAATTTGTTTTCAAAAAATTTAATGACAAGAAACCCTGGATAAGCTATATACATGTGTATTATTGAAGAGTCACAAACAGTGATTAAAAGAGTAATGTCTCATTGACAGCAAACCATTCTTCATCATTTAAACAGACCAAAGTTTTTGTAGCGGACCAGTCAGCAAATAGAATTCACTGATAAACGAGTTGCCCCGAATTTTTATATAAACTGTCGTACGTTGTACATACAGTCTATAATTATGCTGACGTTGAATTTTCGTAGGTTTCATGTGGTTTTATCGAAGAGAAGAGTAGTAAAAGAGTGGACTGATTTCACATTTTCTTTGTATTTTTATTTAGTTATGGTTTTGTTTTGCAAAATTTGACTATAACACTCACCCAATCGTCAACTTGATCCCGAAATTTATATTTTTGAAACACGAAGAAATACTTGAAATTTTTTTGTAATTCATATACAAAGAAAAATGAATGAATATGTAAAATAAATAATACAATGAAAAAATATATTGCAAAACAGGAAAGTACAGAATTTTCGCTAGACGATGTGTACATGAATAAAAAAATTATATCCTAGTCATATTTTCTCGCTACTCAAGTTCAATAATAATTTTCAAATTAAAAAGTTTTTTTACTAAAAAAATTGTGAAGAGTAGCAAGAAACTCCGGAATGAACTCAAAACACGAATCATATCACATTTCACAATACAATGTATTCAAAACCTGTATTCACAGAAACCAGTTCATTTTGCATTAAAATTTGAATCAATTAGAAACAGTTAATCGATGAGTATCAATAATAGATCGGCCCAAATGTACAAAGTTTCGTACCCATACTTTAATTTAAATAAATTTACCTTCACCAGTAGTTTCATTGAGTAATTTGTATACAGAAACAACATACGGGCTTTACAGTAAAAGGTTTTTAAGTCTCCCTGTAGTATACAAACTACAAACTACTAACCCTGATTTCCTATGTCTGTATAGCTTGGTCAGGGTTTCTTGTTATTCAAAACTATTTTTATGGACCCTTTACCACCAATACAATGAACAAAGCGCAATCTTCATGATGTATGTGATCCATTTGAAACTTTCGAATATTAATTTTTTCGTTAATTTGAACGCGCGCCAAAATCAGGTTTGAATTCAAATTGCGCGCCAAAACCTTTTGTGAGCAACAAGAATCCCTGGATAGACTATATTTTTGGTTTACTTCGGCCAGATGGCCTCATCGTAAGGTACCATTACCGTTTCAAAGCAGTGATCGGTCTTTACGTTCCAGCAAGGCTGCCATTTCATGTCCTCTGGAAGTCCCGTGCCCAACTTGTCCACCTGTGAGTGAGTGAGTGAGTGAGTGAGTGAGTGAGTGAGTGAGTGAGTGAGTGAGTGAGTGAGTGAGTGAGTGAGTGAGTGAGTGAGTGAGTGAGTGAGTGAAAGAGTGAGTGAGTGAGTGAGTGAGTGAGTGAGTGAGTGAGTGAGTGAGTGAGTGAGTGAGTGAGTGAGTGAGTGAGTGAGTGAGTGAGTGAGTGAGTGAGTGAGTGAGTGAGTGAGTGAGTGAGTGAGTGAGTGAGTGAGTGAGTGAGTGAGTGAGTGAGTGAGTGAGTGAGTGAGTGGGCGAATGACCAACCTCAACGTTACAGCGAAAGTTTGGGTAACAAGCACATTTGCCGTTAAGTTTGCCACTGAAAGTGACAAAATATGTATACTGACTGACCGACTTACTGACTGACAGACTGACTGACTGACTGACTGACTGACTGACTGACTGACTGACTGACTGACTGACTGACTGACTGACTAACTGACTAACTGACTGACTGACTGACTGACTGACTGACTGACTGACTGACTGACTGACTGACTGACTGACTGACTGACTGACTGACTGACTGACTGACTGACTGACTGACTGACTGACTGACTGACTGACTGACTGACTGACTGACTGACTGACTGACTGACTGACTGACTGACTGACTGACTGACTGACTGACTGACTGACTGACTGACTGACTAACAATATTTTTACTTTACTGCACGTCGTTTTATAACACGGCCACGTGTTCACACAATCAGCGTCTGTTCTGCATTTAATAGCTGAAAAGGGAGTGAGTGAGTGAGTTATTGAGTGAGTTATTGAGTGAGTGAGTGAGTGAGTGAGTGAGTGAGTGAGTGAGTGAGTGAGTGAGTGATTGAGTTAGTGAGTGAGTCAGTGAGTGAGTGAAGTGTTGATGAACCTGCGTCTGCACCGATCGCGAGCAGAACGACAGCCAATAATAGATACGACGACACTCGGATGGAGAACATGACGACGATTCGTGAGTACGGTAGGTTGTGCCGTGCCGTGGTGTGGAATAGGTTTACCTGGAATCGGCAATTATTATAGCTTGTTCAGGGTTTCCTGTTATCACGATTTTATTTCGTGGCCGGCTACGCTGGTATGCAATGATACTTACGCGCCATTTTTTAATGTTGTGGAAATGTCATGTGAAAGAACGATATTTTTCGAAAATTTGAAAACATTAACAGATTTGGAATTCAAACTGCGCGCCGAAAACGTTTTAAGTGACAAGACACCATGGATAGGCTATTAAATGTTAGCTTTCATCAAAGCGATTGAGAGAAATGCCCCGGAATCAGGAAATATATACAATGGCTGAATGGAAATAACTTTAGATTTTTTAGTAGGAATAATTCATATTTCATTCAAGCAAAGAATCTGAAGACTGAACAGCTTCACCTTTTGTAATGTCGAATTCGCCGAAATCATGATTTGTGAATAACCAACATCAAAAATAATACCGCTTGAGTGTATTACTGAATTGTGAACTTTGATATAGCCGCTTCATCTATAATTATCTTTTGGTTCCTTTTTTAGCTCATCTGAATATATATTTGTTATAACAAAGCCTCATTTCAGCGGAATTTTGTTTGTTCAAAGCACTTTTCGTAAAGATACATATCTAGTGACTGTTATCTTTAGAAACTTATCTTCTTTTTTTTACTTTAAAGGCAGTAAAATTTGAAGAGCTGAACTCGATTGTGATTCGACAACCGCTACAAATTCGAATATGGTTGAAGATTATGCGTTGTAATAGATTTACAAAAGTGAGGAAAACTTTGAAACCTCCAATCTCAAACGTTTCAGCAAAATAACGAAATAACATCTGATGATTTCCCCATGAAATTTCGGGCATATAAAGGCAATGTTTTGAATCAAATAAACCAGTTTAAATATCGAGCGAAAACAAGTATCACTCAAGTTAACGAGATTTCTAGGGCATGCAAATATTGAAATTGAAACCGAACACGTTGTCCACGAACAATGAATATACAACACATAAATAATAAATAATATAAAATATATATTTACATAATAACAATTAACAATAGCCTCAAAGCAAAGGTGAACGTTGTATGAACAATAAATAAAAAATATAAAATATATGTACAATAAAAATAACTATTTACATAACAACAATTAACAATAGCCTCAAAGAAAAGGTGGAATGAATGAATAAATGTTTTCTGCAGAAGAACAAAGCGCTTTGGATCACTGTGAAGTGATACCTGAGTACTCATATTTAATACCTGAGTACTCAGTCTGCATATTTAGATGGTTACTAACAATATAAAGGGTCTCAATGAATACGGATTATGTAGCAAATTAAAAGAAATCTGAGCAATTTCAGGGAAACAAGGTTGTCTCTTAAAACTTTACTACTTATTTTTGCTACCCTTTTAATTTTCGAAATTCAACAAAAAATTCACAATTCGATTTTAAACGAAAAAAATTCGTGGATAACAGTGTCGCATCCTCTTAACCAGTAATGCGGTGCTTTACTGAGAAATTTTATTCCGTGCTTTGAATCCCATAGAGGAAACCCGTACTCTGAAACTCCTTGTAACCGTAATTTGTAACTACAGTCGGTGCAGCGGGTTATGTCTTGTAAAACGGTTGCCTCTCGCATTCTAAAATTGACTTTTTCTCTGATTATATAGGGAATATGATGATGAAAATTGGTGGAGATATGGAATAGGGTCTGGCGCACCTTTTCAGTCGGCAAGAATATTGAACAAAGTCGTCCATACTCATAAAAAATCCCATTTACTAAAAAAATTTGATCCGTGTACGTTCTCGTCATTTTTTCTGCCTGTGAAGTATTATTTTTTACCTATCTGTCGAACTGAGAAGGTGCGCCAGATCCTATTCCATATCCCCACCAATTTGTATCATTATGTTCCCGTTATAATCAGAGAAAAACTCAAATTTAACATGTGAATGGCAACAGTTTTACAAGACATAACCTGCTGCACCGACTGTAGTAGTAAACTTGTCGCTCACTCCCCGAGACATCGATCACGACAAGTTTGAAAATGAACATCTTTTTTCGTTCACGGAAATCCAGACACACGCGCGACGCAGCGACACCGGACCCGTATAGCTCGGTCCAAAACGTCTGATAATGAAACATCAGACAATCAGATTTAACACGCACATCAATCATCATCACCCCATGCTCTGGTGTTAAACTATGGTTTCAAACGAGTTGAGTTGAGACTACTGATGTTTCATTATCAGATGATTGGGCAATACGTTTGCTTGCGGAAATAACATACGGGCTTTTTTTATGTTGGCCACATGGGATGTGAAAAGCTGCAATTTATCTTGAGTTTGAACGCGCGCCTAAATTTGAATGCGCGCCTAAATAATAACGGTATTTATTTTTGGGTCACATCACAACTCACAAGAAACTCTGACCGTGCTTTCCAAAGACATCTGGGAGAAAGTACCATAATTTTGTTGTAATTTTTCAGGGAAAGCGAAATTATTTTGAGACGAGAATTCGGAAAAACTTTCCAGCAACAAATTCATCTTACATGTTTTTTGAGAAATTTTTGAAAAATTAATGACTTTTCTGATCAAACATTATATCAAATATGTATCTCATTTTATTCCTCTGAACCAAGAGGTATACTGAAACTATTTAGAAAATTATGAAATATGACAATATGATTAATAAGTTCATTTACCATTTTAATGTATCTGTGTCCTCGATCTGTGAGTTAAACAGTATGTTCATACGTTTGCATCGTTCATGCATGATGGGAAGTCAAAAAATGGTTCAAACAAGGGTCGACTTTTAAAATTTGGTTTCCTGGAAATAAGAATGTTATATTCATCAGGGAGTTTTATGGAAGTTTTATGCAATAAATGAACTCGGTGGAAATTTTCTATAAGTATTCAATTTTCAGACAGGCACCACCACAGCTGCCGCCGGCCCGGAATAAAAAAAACTATCATTCATCATTTAACTTCCAGGCTACTTTAAATTTATCTGATTTAAACTAATGTAAAAATTTTTCTAGATGTTTTGTCAGCCGTACCGCTTGAACCGGGAAACGTTGAACAAACCTTTTCATAAATTCCAGAACAAACTATACGTAACCATATCTTAGATTAATTAAAGTGGATTCTAACAATATTGCACATACACAGATCATTTGTAAAAGGCAACTACAGAAAAGATTGTAATTTCAATATTTATAAATGTTTCTAGAATTGTAATAGCTTCACAAGAAAACTATTCATAATGAAAGAGTGGTAATTATCATACAAATTTTACGTCATTTTCTTCTTAACTCATTCAATTTTTCTAGGGCTGTCCGGGAAAAGTCAAATTACGGACCGGAAGCATGAAAAAACATAATAGATTACCTTACACATGTGACAGATTGCGTAACCAGTCTAATCTTTTTTCAGTATTTCTCAAAAATTTCATGATTCAGTTTCGAACTGGGTTAGAAACTGATGAAAGCAATGGTTTTTTGTAACGCGGTAACTTATAGAAAGCTTGAAACACCACATACTATTGTTAAAGAGATTTAATGAAAAGAAGATGTAACGAGTAATTAATCTTACTTTACTCGACTGAGCGGCAACTGACTTTTAAGAGTACGTTCTCAGATAAACAAAGGTAATTTATCATAAATTTCAACCGGTTGTTCACGTATACAGTCAAGTTCATTCATAAGTTTGCCTACCGAATATCGTGCGACGAAAATTATTCCATGAATGAAATCAAACGACTTAAATTAACAATGGAAACATAGTGATGAAACGGGTTCGAAATTTGTGTATATTTGATGGCGTAAAAGGGTATTATAATTGCGTTACCATCAATCAAATTAGTTTCTTGTGAACACAGAGATCCCATCTCAGTCAGTCAGTCAGTCAGTCAGTCAGTCAGTCAGTCAGTCAGTCAGTCAGTCAGTCAGTCTATCAGACTTTTGTTATCTGATTAATTTACAAAAACCAGCGACAGCCATAACAGCCGACTGCGCCAGGTGCCGTCTCACAGTTCACGTTTCATCAAAGATATGAACTTCATTTCAGCCAATTTCAAGACAGTGGACGTGAAACTCTACCCGATTAACGGGGTAACGACAGCCACTGACATTGCTTTTCTAGATGTTGATTTTGAGTTCATGTTGTGCAATAAATCCAAATTTTAATTTCGAAAGTATTCAAAGATCGCAGGTTAAACTCTGGTCGTAATGTGGGGTAACGACAGCCAATTGAAATAACGTTGCTATTAGCTCACTCAGGTTTTAT
This sequence comes from Daptonema setosum, assembly GCA_964036265.1. Taxonomy (NCBI): domain Eukaryota; kingdom Metazoa; phylum Nematoda; class Chromadorea; order Monhysterida; family Xyalidae; genus Daptonema; species Daptonema setosum. The sequence continues at coordinate 4,790 of CAXIWR010000191.1, read as the reverse complement.
AACTAGGGAGATATGATAAAAGCATATGGCTATTTAGTAGCGTTGGCGCTACAGCCGCAATTGGCAACTGACGCACTCACTCATTCAGTCTGGCAGACGGACAGCAAAGCATTTTCAGTCAGTCAGTAACTTAGTCAGGCAATCATAGTTCAGCATAAATTTCATTTTTCTCTTCATAACAGTTGAGTTTTGGTTTTCATTTCGGGGAGCTCAGCAACAACAAATACAGTAAAAATTATATACACACGTGAAGCGATAATAACGCAATTTATCGTAAGTTGCAAACCTGGCACACATTTTCTTTGAAAGTTTTATACCATTCTTGATTGATTAAAAGAAACAAGTAAGAAGTACTTCAGTTTGAAGAAGCGCCATTTTCCCGATTATTTATAGTTCATTCATTTTTTAGGCATAAAAGGGAATTTCGCCCTTTTTCTTGAACATGCATGCCAAAATCGTATCGGGTTCAAAATATGGCGGTCTTTCAGAAGTTTTCCTCAAACTCAATTGAGAATATTGAACATGAAAAAATAAATTTCTTGCCAGATTCATGACTCACGAAAAAAGAGAAAATACAGTGATAGTAATAATACACAGTATTTTGTCACAAATGTAAATATTTAAAAGCATAGTTATAAATATAAATATAAATAACGGGATGTAGTGCTGAAGACCCACGGTGAATCGAACGTTGAAAAGAATTTTAGATAAAAGTGATATAAAACTGTTATATGTATAAAATTTTATTGAATTGATTGAATTTTTATGTTGTCGTCTTGTACATTTCCGTACACTAGGCTAATATAATGTTATTCAATCGTTTTGTGAAATGTTAATTAATAACGATAATAACTTTCATCAATAATCAATAAAAAAATTTACGAAGTCTATTAAGATTAGAGAAGCTCGCATGAAATATCGCTATGAAGTCAGTCGGTCCGTAGATTTTCTAACTTACGTGGAAAACATTATACAAATTTTACAATGGAAAATGAAACGGAATTTTCGACTGTGATTATGATTTACGTTTACCGAAAGCTTTTCCAACAAAAAAATTATTCCAATTGAAATGTATTCTGGCCTTATTTCAGGATCGGTTGCTAGTTTACAACACGATTTTACACACACTGTACTATACACGGCGCGACTCACTCATGCGACGAAAATTTTGCAAAAATTATTTTAAAGCAACGAAAATGTTCATGAAACATAAAACAGTATATGATGATAAAGTCAAGTACCTTTAACAACATTTTAAAGTAATGTAATATTATGTCGATAAAAATGACGTGATTGTTGTGATTAATCATAAGTTATCAAATCATAGGGTGTTGGATTAGATTGTACATAGATTCCAGGTTTAAAGGAAAAAATTGCTAATTATCTGTCATGACATACATGTCATACATGTTTGTCTGAAAACATCCATTTGATTTCATCCTGATTTCGGATGAAAACCACCGTTCTAATACTCGGATTATTGTATAATTGACTTCGGAAAGTCAGCATAACCTACGTTGAAGTTCAAACATTCGAATGAATTATATTCGTATTAATTCAAAATGAAATCGATACAATAATGTACATAATTCGTGTTTACTCGACGTCTGCGTGATAAGTAAAAGTGTATATCAAATTGATAAAGACTGTGATATTATAGTATTATTAATTAATTAAAAAACTGAATTTGAAAGCCTGACATTTAGTAAGATTTTCCACGTTTTAAAAAACGCAAAAAATTTCAAGTCATGTAGTCAATAATGTTCATGAGAAACTAACCACTTATAATAGCGGACCTTCAAATTGAGTTTCCTAATCAGTCATAAAAGCTATAAAATCGTACATATACAGTATAATATATACTTTTTCCGAAGTCTTAATCATTGGTTAGGCTTAGACTTAGACTTAGGCGCAGCCTTAGGCGGACGGTAGGTTCACGAAGCCATTTCGTCGGAAAACGTGGCCGGCCTTCGGGTTCATCAGACCCATACGGACGTAGTAGCCAGCACCTTCGCTGTACCTGTAGTGCAGTGGTTAGAGATTAGGACTGAAAAACCGACAGAATCATGCGGACCAAGAGTTCGAAACTAGAAACCTAGTGTTTATGCTTAGATGTGCACGTGAATAGAAGATTTGTTATGCGTGAAAGTGAGAGAAAGAGAAAGAGGACAGTAGATGTTTCATCGGACACTGAGTGGGGGGGTTTGAAGAACAGAAGAGTGCTATAATCTTATAACTTGGTATGTATTTCTTGGTCAGCAGGGTCATGTGAGAAACGTTTCTTGTGATTCTGAAAGTGAACCAAAAACGTTTTATTTCAAATTGAATCAGTAAAAAAATACTTTGAGTAACAGAAAACCCATTATAGACTATACTGTATATATACTTTTTACACCCCGTATGACATGCAGTCAAATCAAAACACATGCTTCCTCAACCACTACCAATATTTATACTTTATCTCGGAGACTGGAAAGCTAATGTATAGGAAAGCTACATTTCACCAAGAAATCTAGAACATACTACACATTACACAACAATCAACATTTAGCATTGTTAAATTATTAGGAAACTGAATTTGATGTTGGGCCAAACTTTCGGATCTGTTAAAAAATGTGAAATTCGATGACTTGTCCTTGCAGGCACAGATATGCAACGGTAAAGCCTAACCAGGGTTACTTGTTGTTGAAGCATATTTGAATTCAAACTGCGCGCCAATAAGTTTTCGGCTAAAACAACAAGAAATCCTGGATAGGCTGTATGATATCTGCTGCAAATCACACGTTAAATGTCTTTAAAATCTCCGAGAAAATGGCGCGCATTCAAATTTAGTCTCCTTATCAATTGACAATGCTATACTTTCCCCAAATCAACAAAGGTAAAGTTACCTCGAGCTGACGCCTTCTCTGATACGGGTAGTGCCCGGCGTATAAAGCATACGCGGCAGGGGCGTATAACCTGTAGTACCATTGACACCTGTATTATGCCACAAAATCGTACCCTTTCAGGGAGTGAGTGAGTGAGTGAGTGAGTGAGTGAGTGAGTGAGTGAGTGAGTGAGTGAGTGAGTGAGTGAGTGAGTGAGTGAATTTGGTTTGGTTTGATTGGGTTTATTTTATTGTCTGTATACACTGAGGAACACATTCATACACATACAATCACGTGACAATCAGAATGACCCTATGAAGTGAGTGAGTGAGTGACTAACTGAGTGACTGAATAACGACTGACTGACTGACTGACTGACTGACTGACTGACTGACTGAATGACTGACTGACTGACTGACTGACTAACTGACTGACTGACTCACTGACTGACCCACTGACGGAATGCCGGACTTACTAACTTCCTGACCGACTGACTGACTGACTGACTGACTGACTGACTGACTGACTGACTGACTGACTGACTGACTGACTGACTGACTGACTGACTGACTGACTGACTGACTGACTGACAGACTGACTGACTGACTGACTGACTGACTGACTGACTGACTGACTGACTGACTGACTGACCACCTGCCGGGAAAGGTCCCGGGCTTGATGTTAAACCACGTGCGCGTGCGTCATTGTGTTTTTGAAAGAACCGAGTTTTAAACGATGCCGTTTGAAAGATAACATTCTTCATATAATGAAGAACGACTGGCAGTAAATTTGAGTTGAACTTTAACTGCAATCTGTCAATGAGGACAGTTGAGTGGACAGTTGAGTGAGTGAGTGAGCGAGTGAGTGAGTGAGTGAGTGAGTGAGTGAGTGAGTGAGGGAGTGAGTGAGTGAGTGAGTGAGTGAGTGAGTGAGTGAGTGAGTGAGTGAGTGAGTGAGTGAGTGAGTGAGTGAGTGAGTGAGTGAGTGAGTGAGTGAGTGAGTGAGTGAGTGAGTGAGTGAGTGAGTGAGTGAGTGAGTGAGTAAGTGAGTGAGTGAGTGAGTGAGTGAGTGAGTGAGTGAGTGAGTGAGTGAGTGAGTGAATGAATTAATGAAAGATTGAATGAATAAATAAGTGAGTCAGTGAGTCAGTGAGTAGGTAAGTCCGTTAGCCGATCAGTCCGTCAGTCAGTCCGTCAGTCAAACCAATCTAACGGTGAATGACACTATTGGATTGGAGCCAATGTAAACTATTCAAACATGTGGAGATAATTTGCGATACGCGATCACAAAAGTTACACATTAAAATTAACATTTGAAAGAAACTGAAACAGATGTGACGCAATCTCAACAATAAATAAAGTTACGGTTGCCAATAAAGCAACACTTCTATGAAACCGATAAAGTATAAATTAACCAAATTTGAACTTATCTAACATAAAACTTGAAAAACTTAAAAAATCCATTTTCGTCCTGTCATCTTGGGGTTTCCGGTAATCAAATTTTTTACTCTTTTTGTTCATCAGTCTGTCATTTAGTCAATCAGTCTGTCATTTAGTCAATCAGTCTGTCATTTAGTCAATCAGTCTGTCTTTTAGTCAATCAGTCTGTCATTTAGTCAATCAGTCTGGCATTCCAATAAACATGTCATAAAGGAAGTGATTGGTTTAGAATGTGTTTGACCTCCAGTCGCATCTTTCCGTATATAAATACCTCGACTTGAAACCTGAACCGGGCCAACATAAGGAGGCACTGACGGACGACCTAAGCCTTCAAAGGAAGGGGAATGTCCCAAAGAGGAGGGAATCGGCAGAAATTGAGCTATTTACCTACACCTTAAAAGAACAAACTTTACTATGTGAAACCGCCAAAGAGGGGGGAATTCCACTTTTCCCTCCCCTTCTCGTCCGCTAGTGTGAGGAGGTG
>CAXIWR010000189.1:5000-10571 GCA_964036265.1 Daptonema setosum | reverse complement strand
TGACTTGCATTTTCACCCGGTTTTTGGCGGGTCATAAATATTTTTTAAGAATACGGAGATAACCATCTTTCTTGAATTGGATACAGCTTCAGTCACTCTAGATATTCAATAAGTACAATTAGTCTCAAAACTTTACATCCTGAGATAATCTGATTTTCGAAGGAGCAAAAATTGTCAAAACGTTTTAAAACTTTCTACATCAGTTTCTTCAAGTTTTAGTCAAAGTACGATGATTTTATCGAAAATATGTCGAAGAGTAGGTCATATTGGAATTCGATTCCGCATATGATAGCTGTTTTTCATAACGATCAATTACCTTAACACGAGTATTTGAGCATTTGTGAAAATTTTGTTTAATTTTTTACCTCATAGACCCGCTGCGCTTTTATGTGTGTTTGAGTAGAATGATGAATTGAATAGCGGATCAAACTGCGACATGTGTAATACACGTTCGGTTAAAATTTAGTTTGATCGGTTCACCCTATCGCTCATACAACAATTCTTTCTCCATTTTGCTGCGATTTTTGACATTTTTTTTATAAAATCCCTCAAAAACAGTGAAAAGCTTCATCCGATCTGCGGGACACTCCGGAAACCGTGTCCTGGACGTGATTTTAACCTATGTACCAATTTTCAGCTTTATCTGTTCGGCCCAACTTGCTGACAGCGTTTTGGGTGGAGAAAAAAAAACGGAAAATCGCATTTTCATCGTTTTTGGACCTGAAAAATGAAAATTCATCCCTAACAGGATAAAAATAGCCAGGGATATGTAAAATCACACGAAAAAACCGATGGAATAGACTAGAAGTCGATACGATAAGGCTAGATCGAGATACCCGCAAAAAAGCTTATCTTAATCGACACCATATTAAGGGAACGGCCTAACGGCCGTCCCTTGATAATATAACACGTTATGATACGGAGCGAGCCTGTTATGGTAGGTCAACATACTTCCCCATCGTAACATAACGTAACGCAACATTTTCCGACCAAACTGTGTTATGGTATGTTATACCAAAAAATTGGTATAACATTCCATAACAAACATTAATAAAAAATAATTTTCCGTTTAAAAAAATTGTTTTCATTCAAACATCAGTTCTAAATAGTTCCGGGAAGCATAAAAAGATTATTTTCAGAATTCCAGCACGATAAATTAGCTTTCTACCTTCACCTTTAGTGGTAAGCCGAGTATAAAAACGAGATTTCCTGTTTCGAAATTTTTGAACCAAATAAAACTGGAATCTCAATTGAGTTACCCAAGCAGGAAAAACAGCTTTCTTGTCCTGACTCGAAAAAACTCTCAGGCAAGGGGGGCGCGTGCAGCACAGCACGTTCCATAGGGGCAGTGAAACATTATGTTATCCACCGCATGTGACTTGTTTGCTAATACTGCAGAGCTGTAAGAGATTCTAAAAAACGAAACTAATTACAATTGTTTCAGAATAGAGTAACGAATGTTTTGAAGTCTAAAAATTGACTTTAAATAATGAAGCAAATGTTAAATAATTTAAAAACCTCATTTGGTTCGAGAGTCCAGTTATGTTATGTTACGGCGGATGTCATGACATACTCCACATGTCGTATCATAACATAGCACGCCGCATCATAACCAGCTATGTTATGATATGATGGTATGTTATGTTACGTGTTATGGGTGAAGTATGTTAGGCCCTTCACTCATGCACTCACTCATTCGCTTACTCATCATACCTGCGCTTCGCAGAACAGTTCTGTTCGGATTACAATATCAAATACATCTGTTGCATTGGTTGTCGTATTGGCTGACAGTGTGATAAGTGATCGTTGCGTCTCTGATAACAGAGCCTGAAAATAAAGTACTCATTCACCCACCCACTCACTCACTCACTCACTCACCCACTCACTCCCTCACTCACTCACTCTTTCACTCACTCACTCACTCACTCACTCACTCACTCACTCACTCACTCACTAACTCACTAACTCACTCACTCACTCACTCACTCACTCACTCCTCACTCACTCACTCACTCACCACTCACTCACTCACTCACTCACTCACTCACTCACTCATTCACTTACTCACTCACTCACTCACCCACTCACTCACTCACTCACTCCTTCACTCACTCACTCACTTACTCACTGACACATTCACTAACCGGCATTGTTTGAACGAGTGTAGCATTGTCGACTTTTGCATCGCCTTGAGTCAAGGTTTTCACAACCTGCATAAACCAACACAATTAAGTAAGTAAGTAAGTCAGTCAGTCAGTCAGTCCGTCAGTCAGTCAGTCAGTCAGTCAGTCAGTCCGTCAGTCAGTCAGTCAGTCAGTCAGTCAGTCAGTCAGTCAGTCAGTCAGTCAGTCAGTCAGTCAGTCAGTCAGTCAGTCAATCAGTCAGTCAGTCAGTCCGCCAGTCAGAAAGTCAGATTAAAACAGGCTAACCTGGTACTCCGTATGAATGTAACTAGGATCATCCCTGGTCTCGCAACGAAAGTTTATTCCAAACCACTGATTTGGTTTTAGTCCGGTCACTCGGTATGTACCTGTTAGGATGATTATTTTAATGGGTTAATGGGTTAGTCAATGATTTCTGCCTTTTGAATGATTATATAAATACGAAGTTACATAGGTGACCGATAAACTGACCTACTGTGTGACTGACTGACTAACTGAATGACTGACTGACTGACTGACTGAGTGACTGACTGACTGACTGACTGACTGACTGATGGACTGACTGGCTGACTGACTGACTGACTGACTGACTGACTGACTGACTTTCTGACTGACTGACTGACTTACTGACCCCATGTTAATCCGAGCAGCAGGCCTTCCCATCTCCGATGAGTTGAAGTTCCCGATTGGAGGTCCGTGAGTTCCAGATCCACCACTACGTTTTCTGGTCGCAGATTCTTCGAGGAATGATTCGTATATATGGTGATGTAGTCCGGTCCAACCTGTGAATGCGTGAGTGAGTGAGTGAGTGAGTGAGTGAGTGAGTGAGTGAGTGAGTGAGTGAGTGAGTGAGTTAGCTAGTTATTGTCAGAAAAATCAACTATTGCTGAACGATAAAGTCACGTCGATAATTAGATGCCAATCTGTTCAAATTGAACAAATGGGGCTGTAGCTCAAATGGTAGAGCGCGCGCTTAGCATGCGCGAGGTACGGGGATCGATACCCCGCAGCTCCAATTATTTTTTTGTGAGTGAGTGAATTTCAAAAGATTATGTTTGCATTTAGCACTAAGAGTTTTGTTCAGACCGTTTTTTCGTCATTCATTCATTTATTATGGCTCAGTCAGTCAATCATTCATTCAGTTTTCAGTTATTCAGTCGTTGTTCCTCTTACTCAGTGAGTCAGTAGGTCAGTGAGTCAGTCAGTCTGTGAGTCAGTCAGTCAGTCAGTCAGTCAGTCAGTCAGTCAGTCAGTCAGTCAGTCAGTCAGTCAGTCAGTCAGTCAGTCAGTCAGTCAGTCAGTCAGTCAGTCAGTCAGTCAGTCAGTCAGTCAGTCAGTCAGTCAGTCAGTCAGTCAGTCAGTCAATCAGTCAGTCCGTCAGTCAGTCATTCAGTCAGTCAGTCAGTCAGTCAGTCAATCAGTCAACCTGTATGTTACTAATTTTCTCGACTCCATTCGGTGTCGGTTTTGGTTGATTTCTGGTATAATTAACGCTCAGAGCCCTCAATTCTTCATCGGTCAGTTCATGCGGATGTGCAATGGCTATCCCGGCTGATAGAAACACGACGATCCACAATAATATATTGATCGACATTTTTCATTCATTTGGTGTGAATTTGCCTATTTCGTATTGAATGGAAGGTTTTTGTGCTGAAAGTAATTAAAGAATCCAAGTTTGTGCTCTGGTTGACATTATAATCCACTTGCTGTGAATTTGCTGATTTCGGATTCAATTGAAAGTTTTCGCTTAACATAGCACAAGAATCCACAATTATTTGTTTGTCGACATATTTTTTTATTGGTGTGTCTGTGACTGGTTACGGATTCAAAGTTTACGCTGAAAGTAACACATTGAGCCACAGCCAAATATGTTGGTTTTTTCGAGATTTTTCCTTCATTTGGTGTAAGTTTTAATATTTCAAATTCAATTCATGGCTTTCCGCTTAAAAAAAAAACAAGACAATAGTGTATTAGTGACACTGAATCCCGTTGAAAGTTTCTCCATTGATGGTCTACACCGAAATTTCGAATATGTCGAAAAGGAACACAGCTAAATTTGGTAATTGTTAATTCATCAATATTTTATTATGAATTTTGATTTTGAGCTCAGTCTCGACGCACATTCAGTCATTGCGTGAATGGTTGGCAAATTGCATATTCTCGCAGTTGAATTAGATAAAATGAAACAGACATTTATGTTGTACAAAATAAAATTTATTCAACATTCGTGCGTTTTCATCTCATTTTTACTCATGTATCCTCCTGTGTTTGATTTTTTACTTGTGTCAGGATTGATTAATCAAACGTTTTTTTAGTTACAAGAAACCCCGGTTGAGCTAGAAACAGTGATTACCATAGCTGCAAGGCATTAGCGGACGAGAAGGGGAGGGAAAAGTGGAGTTCCCCCTCTTTGACAGTTTCAGAAAGTAGAATTTGTTCCCTAAAGTGTAGGCAAGATGGCCTAAAAACTGCTGATTCCCCCCTCTTTGATTACATAAGTTCCCCTCTCTTTGCGAAATAAGCTCGTTCGCCAGTGCTGCAAGGTTCAATCAGAACACCATCGTCGGTGGAACACGAACACCGGTGGCACCGGACTTACGCAGACTTGTTTACCAGATACGTTCTTATTACTTACCGTATAGCTCAGTCTATGTATCTTGTTGTAAAACTTTTCATATGGATTCATCACATAGTAACTTGCAACATTCTGCAAGGCTGCAAAAATTTACGTGGCTTAGCTGTTCGGGAAATAAGAAAACAAAAAGATAGCCCGTTTTATTTTTTTCGCTGCCTAGTAAAAGCTATTTTAACATTTTTTTTCAAAATTGCTCAACCACAAAAAATTGCGGTCTCGCCGAATGTTGCAAGTTATGTGGGACACCCTATACTGTATGCAAAATGCATTTAGCGCAATCTTTGTAGGTTTTCTAAATGACACGCAGAATTTTTTTTTACAAAATCAAATTCAGATAAAGATACTCCCGGTAAGCTATACAAGCTGTAAATGCAACAACGAAATTTGATTTCTATGCTGAATTGGATTTAGGAAGGTTAGAGACTGAAACAACAACAAACAAGGCGTGTCGGACGGCCACGCTTCAATTCAATCAGGAAACCAGTTGCGGACAGCTGCGTGTTTTATGTATGTCTGCCACATTTAGATTTTTTTCTCGAAAAAAACAACAACTTTCAAGTGTCTAAATAGCTGACTGATAGAATTGACAAACTGATAGACCAATGACTGATATAATTGATCTGTTTTCGTCCATGATGTTATAAACAACCCGCCTAGTTCACTTGATGATGACCGACATAACATGTGCCATAAAAATAATTTTATGGGGATTTGTCACGAATGTTACGGTATGCTGTGTTCTGACTGACTGACTGGCTTATTGACTGACTGACT
>CAXIWR010000186.1:80000-130929 GCA_964036265.1 Daptonema setosum | reverse complement strand
TTATTTAGAAACGGCTTAGTATATTACATTGCACGCATAGAAAGTTACCGAATGTTGTATAGGACTAGGGTAGACTGCCTGCGAGTTTATACAAGATGTTTCACAATCTTTACAGGAATGGTTGCGTTCGTGGACCCACCCGTTTTAGAACGGCTTTGTATATAACAATGCGTGCGTAGAAAGTTATTTAGTGTTGTATAGTATTACGGTAGACTGCATTGTGAGTTTATATATAATGTTTCACACTCTTTGCGGGAATGGTTGTGCTCGTCGACCCATACATTTAAGAACGGTTTAGTGTATAACAAGGCATGCGTGGAAAGTTAAATATTGTTTTGTTGTAAAGTAATACGGTAGAATGCAATGCGATTTTATAAAAGATGTTTCACATTCTTTACAGGAATGGTTGCGCTCGTGGAGTCCCACGTTTTAGAACTGTTCAGTAGATACCATTACATGCATAGAAAGTTGTTTAAATTGTCATAGAGTTACGGTGGATTGTATTGTGTGTTTTTACAGGATCTTTCAAAATCTTTATAAGGGAATGGTTGCGCTCGAGGCCCACATGCTTTAGAACAGCTTAGTAGATGCATTACATGCATAGAAAGCTATTTAACTTGTCATAGAAGTACGGCGGATTGTATTGTGTGTTTATACAGGATCTTTCATAGTTTTTACGGGAATGGTTGCGATCGTGGACGCAAAAATACAAAACCCAGTAATTTTTCTAGCACTTTTACTAAACGCCAAAAAAATTTTCACCAAATATATGTTCCATATGAAGTTTTACTGTCCGTTAACCTACGATTACCTATCTTAAGGCTGGCTTGTCCGAGCGGGAGCGAGGACAAGCGCGTTAGGCCCGCGCAGCGGTGGTATTTCAGTGGTCACCCACCTCATAAAATTTCGTGAATAGGAAAAATTCTAGAAAAATTATTAGGTTTTGGAAATATGCATCGTGGACCCACACGTTTTAGAACTGTAAAGTAGAAACCATGACATGCATAGATACTACTCGCGCATGCTGTCTACAGCACAGTGCCCATGCTACAAAACGTGCAGGTACAAACATTGAAAACTCCCCTGCGGGGCTCACGCGCTTAACGATAGGTTATCGGGGGCTCGCAGACAGTAACGCTTTGCATGAAACAGTAATGCTGCTAGAGAAAAACCAAGACAAAAAATCTGTGGGGTCTGTAATCATGCCTCAGTTACCCTCGGTCACAAAGTTATTTCTAGAGTTGAGGTTGTAATGTGAATGAACATTACATAAATTCGTTTTTTTAATCATGGGAGGACATGTTTATACGTAGGATAATTAGTCAAAACCACGCAGAAGTCGGTAAAGTTTGTAAACATCTTGTATAAACTCGCAATACAGTCTACCGTAGTACTTTAAAACAATAATCAACTTTCCACGCATGCATTGTTATACACGAAGCCGTTCTTAAATGTATGGGTCGACGAGAACAGCCATTCCCGTAAAGAGTGTGAAACATTATGTATAAACTCACAATGCAGTCTACCGTAATACTATACAACAATAATCAACTTTCCACGCATGCATTGTTATACACTAAGCCGTTTTTAAATGTATGGGTCGACGAGCACAGCCATTCCCGTAAAGAGTGTGAAACATTATGTATAAACTCACAATGCAGTCTACCGTAATACTATACAACACTAACTAACTTTCTACGCACGCACTGTTATATACAGTACAAAGCCGTTCTAAAACGGGTGGGTCCACGAACGCAACCATTTCTGTAAAGATTGTGAAACATCTTGTATAAACTCGCAAGGCAGTCTACCCTAGTCCTATACAACATTAGGTAACTTTCTATGCATGCATTGTTATGTACTAAGCCGTTCCCAAATGTGTGGGTCCACGAGCACAACCATTCCCGTGAATAGTGTGAAACATTATGTATAAACTCACAATGCAATCTACCGTATTACTATACAACATTAAGTAACTTTCTTGGCATGCATTGGTCTATAATAAGCCTTTCTTAAATGTGTGGGTCCACGAGCACAACCATTCCCGTAAATAGTGTGAAACATTATGTATAAACTCACAATGCAGTCTACCGTATTACTATACAACATTAAGTAACTTTCTTGGCATGCATTGGTCTATAATAAGCCTTTCTTAAATGTGTGGGTCCACGAGCGCAACCGTTCCCGTTTAGAATTTTGAAATTCGCACCAAAACGTAAAAAAAATTATATTATTTATTTTTGACTTTCATCACCCGGGGTTTTCGTACTTTTCCCGGACCCGGACGTAAACATGAAGAAAAACCCCGGGTTTTTTTACAACTTTTTGTTCATCCGGGCCCGGACGACCCGGGGTTTTCGTACATTTTTGTGCCAAACCCCGGAGATTTGGGGGCGGAGTCAACTTCTCCGGGGAATTCCTGGGGGTTTTCGTACATTTTCATTTGTCGACCCGGGGAAATCGTATGTCATCTCCGGGGTCCGGGACCCGGGGTTTTCGTATTACCCAATTGAGTTACTGTTAAATGAATTGTTTAGCTCAGACACACCGTCATTATGATAGAAAATCATCGCAGGACCACGAGCTACATCATAGAAATTCAATCTAAAATTGTACATGTGCAAGTCATTAACTGATACAGAAATACCGTAACTTTTTAAATTTTTGTAAATTTCGCGATTTTAGCACATAATTAATTACTAACTCACTTACTTAAAAGTCCACATGCTCTCAGCCACTAACTCACTCACTCACTAATTCACTCACTCACTCACTCACTCACTCACTCAACTTACGCACTTCACCCTCTCACTCTATAACTCACTAACCAACTCACTCCCTCACCAACTCAGTATTACACTAACTCTTTAACTCACTCACTCTCTCAATCATTCTCTCACTCACTCACTTAAGCATGATTAAAGACCCTACAGATTTTTTTGATTTGAATTTTCTTGAGCTATTCCATGCAAAGTTTCACTGTCTCCGAGCCCCCATAACCTATCGTAAGGCTGGCTTGTCCGAGCTTAGCGAGGGCAAGCGCGTGAGGCCCCGCAGGGGAAATTTCAATATTTGTTCCTGCACGTGTTATAGGCACTGTGTTGTAGAAAGCATGTGCGCATAGCGTGCCAGTTATAGTTAAATGCAGCTTAGTTGCATCGGCTTAGTAGCACAGCGCAAGAGTGCTTGCCTAGCATGCGAACGGCCCGGGTTCATTTCATGGAAAATTGCCTCACTTAGTCATTTACTTACTCACTTGTTCGCTCCCTCCTCACCTACTTAATCACTCACTCACTCACTCACTTACTCAGTCGTCCAGTCACTTCTATCTCACTAATCTCGTTTACTCCTTCACTCACTCACCTAACCACCCAATAAGTTTTTTTCTCTCTCTTACTCACTCACTCACTCTTTCACTCATTCACCCACTCACTCACTCACCAACTCACTCACCCCCAAACTCAGTATTACACTCACTCACTCACTATATCACTCAACATTCACTCACTCATTCACTCACTCATACATTCACCTCTCATTCACTCATTCGCTCACTCCTCGCGCTCGCCTACTCATTTACTAACTTTTTTATTTAGTCATTCGCTCTTTTTTCGGCCACTTAGTCACTCACTCTCTTACTCAGTCATTTGCTCACTCCTCGCATACTAATGCGCTCATTTACTTATTCACTCATTTACTTGCCCAATCAGTCATTCACTCATTTTATAACTCACCAACTCACTCAGTCATTCACTTATTCTCCAACTCACCAACTCACTCAGCCACTCACCCATTCACCTGCTCACTTACTCACTAACTTATTCACTAAGTCACTCACTACTACTCACTCAATCACTCACGAATTTTCTCACCCACTCACTAACTCATTAACTTCTTCACTAACTCACTCTTTTCTCTTTTCACTAAGGAACCAAAACATTCAAAATAGTAATTTTACGGTATTTATTACGGTATCTCAATTTTGAGTTAAGAGAAATTCAAACCATTATCTAGTTGCGGGCGCACCCTATATACTGACTATCCCGCACAAAAATAATGTATTTCTGTAAACCTTTTGATTTTGAAACATTAGCTTTTGTGCATTTTCAACGGTTTGTGGTTATAAAGGTATCGGAAATAGGTAGGACAGGAATGTTACAGACACAGAAGACAAATTGAACAAAGTCTAACTAAGTGACTAACTGACTGACTGACTGACAGACGCACTGATTCACTCACTTGTTCACTCACTCACTCACTCATTTACTCACTCACTCACTCACTCACTCACTCACTCACTCAATCACTCACTCACTCATTTCACTCACTCACTCACTCACTCACTCACTCACTCACTCACTCACTCACTCACTCACTCACTCACTCACTCACTCACTCACTCACTCACTTACAGCCAGTTCACAGAAGGTGAAATAGTATTTCCAGCAGCGAAATAGTATTTCCGAAAAAAACTTTGAATGTCTGTAACTTTTGCACTATGGCCGATCCGAGTCTGTATTTTGTTGCAACTTGCAGATAATCAGCCACTTTATTCATTAAACACGAAAAACATCGAATTTAACATCGGAACGTATTTTTAATTTTCAATTGCAATTTTTTTTCACACCATATACGTCAATCGTTTGCGCGGGAAAGTGTCATTCGAAATGTCATCCTCAACGAGATCGTCATTGGTCAGATAAATCTGGGAAATCACAATGAAAACATACAACTCATGCAATAAAATGAAATTAAATAACAAACCGACATATTAATACGCATTTCAACGTTTTTTTTATGTTCATTACCCCGTGTACGAGCAATCAATCGATGAATGACAGAAAACGTCAATGACTCTGTCATCATGCTTGAAACATTAGTATTGAAAATTCTAAAGCTGACGAACATAACGACGACATTATTTTAGTGGTCTTTTTCTTCGGGCTGACTAAATTAACTGTTGTCTGGCTTGTTTCTAGCACACAAGCGAACGAGAAGGGGTGGGAAATTTGGAATTCCCCCTATTAATTTTCACTCGAAAGTTGAAGTTGTTCCCCAAGGTATAGAAAAAATGGCCGGAGAACTGCGGATTTCCCCCTCTTCGAAGGACTTCCATTTCCTTCGGAGGGTTATCTCGTCCGTCAGTGCTCCAGTATGAATTTTAAGTGAAGAAATTGGGTCGAGCAATGGGGTCTTTGCATCTCCTTCAGTTCATTTGACCGTCTTTTTTGCCGATTAAAATGGAGAACCAAAAAATAGTTTTCTTCTTACAAAACGTCTTTTTTCGAAAACCATAAATCTGGATCCATAGTGCATTCAAGTTAACACTTCAATAAGCTGAATAATTAATTAAAATTTCAATTGTTTCAGAATGAACACAGCTCGTCGAATGCCGGCTTCATTCTCAGCCGATGAAAACCTGAATATAGCTCAGTGTGCTTACGAAATATATGGGCAACTGGCGTCGTTTGCTCGTTTAGAATCGTCCACTAAATTCAAAATGATTAAGCAATTGTGGGACTCTAAGCTGATCACACTCAACGAACAATTACAGCTCGGAAATCGGTTCGCTACAAAGAGAGAACTCCAAGTCAAAATCGGCAGACACAAGGTTTGACCTTTAGAAACTTGAAACCAGCAGAGAGATTAAACAAACACATGTTATTGTCACTAGCGGACGAGAAAGATAGGAAAAAGTGTAGTTCCTCCCTCCCTCTTTGGCAGTTTAAAGAATTTAATTTTGTTATTTATGGTTTAACTGGATAAAATGGATTAAAAACTCTTCAGCTCTCTCACAAAGCTACCCAGCTACCCTGCGTTTGAAGAGTTAGGTATTTCACCAGTGGTTATAAATCATCATTTTCACGGTTTTGAGAGAAAGTTTTTACTCATTGATTCGGAACACATGCTTGTTTGCATGCCCTGCTTGTCGAAAATCTATCTCCATGCTTCTTTTATTTGTTTGGCTATTGAGGTCTCGACGGTCCAGCCGCGCGATTGCTCCACCTCCACGGGTACACTTTTACATTTTCAGAGCGAAGTGAGAAAGTGGAACGATGGTCGACGCCGACACATAATCGGCACTGGTGGTGGTGGGCCTGATCCCAAATTCGATCCAGACAAGCTGAAGGATTTTGAAAAAATTTACCTCAAAATAATTGAAGAGTTCGACACGCGCGTTTTCACGGAAGGTCTGCCCGTGCCTGCGTCTACAGTTTCGATTAATAACGGGTTGGTATTACAGATGCGTTTTCAAATTTATCAATTAGAATGAAATTTTCATAACGAAATAGTTGTAATACCTTAAAGCCATTCATACAGATTGATTGAGTTGGTATAAGCAATTAATTCTAGAAAAAATAAAACATGTGCCAGAACCTTTTCGAACAAAAGTACGAGTAAACAACTGAATTCTTATGGTTTTGTATCATTATTTTAATGACCTTTATTATAATGTTAATTCCATGTATAGTTTACTCCCAACGCGCTACAGGCGAACTTTTAGAATAATAACAAACTAGTATTAAGAAGAATAATTGTTAGATCAATCGTCCAAACTAGGATTTACAAGTTGAATTAAAATTGATCTCAGCTTAACAACTAACTTCAGTCTTCATTTAACCACAACTTTTTATTTATTTATTAATTTAACAGGGCGAATGCGTCGACTGTGTGCGGTCAGACACCTCCGACTCCGCAACTCGACAGCAATATATCTATATCGAGCTCCAGCGCCGAATCTGTTGTCTCCACGTCGAACACGGTGAAACGTCAAATCGATTCACTGATTGCTAATGACGGTTATACTTAAATTCATTTGGGACACAGTTTTCATCTTAGAGAGTTTGGGGTCAGGTCAGGTGTCAGCAACAACCCCCTCTTCGGTCGGGTATTTTGCATAATAAATGCGTAAGTTACAATTTAATTTGCGCAAATTTTTTTTAATCTGAATGGTTATGACTTAACAATGTGAGTTGCACAATGGTGTTAAAGCGCAGTTTCATGAGGATTGAAATTGTTAATTTTAATTTTACTTTCCCCTTTCAAACGATTACCTAACGATAAACTACGATCGGACAATCCTGTGTGCACAGCGAAGTGTGGTAAAACAGTGATCCACACCAGTAATCAACGCAGATATCCTCATATTTTCTTGCGGTCTTACGAAAAATTATACACTCATTCTGTATTAGCTTATTATTTAAGGTGAGACAGTCAAACGAGGGCGACATAATCAAGCACTACTGGGAGATGAAACGATGTTGAAATGGCGAGCCATGGTGAACCAGCGGTTCAATCAGGTCAGTTCTTTTAGAAATTAGCTATTGACAGTGAAGGAGCCGATCTAACAAAATTTTATATACTATCGATTTCAAAACACGAGACTCCTTTTTATTTCATTTTTAACTTTATTGTGCAAATTAGCATCAATTTCGTCAATGATATTCAGGTTCCGGTTAACATGATTACAAACAGACTCTAGTTGTACTCGTAAGAAGCATTTGTACATATTATTTATACCAGTATTAACTATTTCAGATGAATAATTCTTCGAGTGCGTGTGCGCCGGTTAAAACTGACACGGCGGAAGTTCGACAACAGGTTTAAAGCCTAAAAAGATTTTTCCTACTTTTCTTTCCACCATTATGCGTTAAAGAGAACAAAGTAAAATCATGTTCTAAATTTTTTTATTCTGTTTCTTCTTATTTAATGAAGCTGAAACCTGAATTCCTTACATAGTTTCGCATAAGCTCCAAATAACGGAATTCTGTATGAAAATAACCCGTATACTTCGAACGGCTGGCCCTTCAGGACTATCATCTTGATTTATGTAGCGTTTCAGCTCGTGGTCCTGAAGAACAATCAAGAGCGCATCGAGGCCAAACTGGATTTCGTGATCGACATGATGATGAACCATCGCTCATCAACTATCGGTGCGTTCAATCAAATTTTTTTCAAGGGCTTCATAACATTATAGCAGTTAAAATGTTTCGATTACTAATTCATCTTTAGTTCTCTTAATCTTTTGTTGCTGTGAACCTTATATTGATTGATTTGTAGATAACAAGAATGATTAGTAAAGACAGGTGGTGGAGACAGTTGCCGTGGCCGTTGCACAACAAATTAAAGACATGATAATTGTGAATATATTATATTTTTAGCATGAGCTTCTTCTTTACGTTATATTTTCCTGCATGTTATTCATGTTCTTTCCTGTTTCGTTCTGTTTTGTTATTTTTCTTCGACAATCCTGTCCATGTTGTCCTTTCCATGTTCATTTACGTTGATTTATAATCGCATGCCTTTATACGTGAACGTGTTAATTATATAAGTATTTCGTTTATTTTTTACTTTACAAGGGGAATTTGCATAAAATGATAGAGAATACAGAAAACGAAATGCCTATAAAACACAGAGTTTTTTGTTTCGTTCAATTATTTTCCTTCTTTTTACTGCATGGTTGTTTTTTGTTCAGTAAAAAATGGTATAAGGAATCTGTCGTTTATGATGAAGTCATGATTTGACGCATCGGCGGGTTGACTGAACAACCTATCTGCATCTTACATGTGAACCTATGCTCAGTATAATGCGCCCTTAAATCAAAATTAGCATTTGTATTATTTCAGCTGAAAAATCAAAAATTGCTTTAAATTGATCTACAAACTTTTATCAATGTTAGCGTGACTCAATGTATTTACAAAAACTCCGATTCCATTCAGTTTTCATGCTTGAATTAGGTTTCTATTTTTAAATGTTTAAACAAGTTTGGTATACACTGTCTTCAAAATTGATTACTCAGATAACTTAAGTAGATGTTCTGCCTCATTATTTTTTCAAAGAAGCTGTTATGTTTTAGTTGCAGGTATTCGAAAGCGTGCGAGTACTGTCGATGTGAAAGATGGGCACACGTTTATCAGCAAGGTTTGAAATAAAATATATCCTCATTATTAGCAGATATTTCTCTATTTGGGTCGCTATTTATCTATTTGTTTTCTTAAATTGGGAGAGAAGATGGGCGGGGCTAATCATATATTCGGTTCCTATCCTCCTTCACTTCGACAGTTTGGCTGACTAACTTCGTTTGCGAATAAGTAAGTTTTTTTGTAACCAAAATTCTGAAATAAGCTGAATTTTTGTGCCATAAATATATTCGATTCAATTTTCGTTTCGTTATTTGAGCCCGGATCTCAGGTGTTCACTTATTTTACATTAGTGCAACCTTATAGGTCATAATGGCAGATATTTCCAACTTCAAGTGTTATGAATTTAGATTATGTGAAAATAAAACTGGACAGATTGAACAGGGCACTGGCGAACGAGCCAAACCTTCCAAGAGAAGGAAATTTCCCCAAAGAGGGGGAATGGACAGGATTATGCCATTTACCTTCACTTTAACGAATGAACTCTACTTTATAAAACCGCCAAAGAATGGGTATTCCTCTATTCCCACCCTTTCTCGTCCACTAGCGGCGCAGAAAACGGGGTGAAAGGGGGCCACACTAATCACAAAAATGGTCGGTATTGGATTCACGACTGCCGTCAGTTTGCATCTCGAACGAGTCTTGCAATGTAGGATTGGGTGGCCTGCTCTGGACAAAATGATGCTCTATCTATGGTTTATCTACCCGATCCGTTGCCGAAATTGACCCACTTTTGCAGTTAAATGACATCTGTTTTTTTTACTGAAAATCTTAACTGTAGTTTCTAATTACTTCTGCTGAAAAAAATCATCCGTATGATAAAAGCAGTGATCGAGACCATATGTTTGATTGTTTCAGTACATGAGCGTTTTCGGTGACGACTTTGCCATTGAGGATCCGCGATGTCCCGGAGCTTTGCCGTTGACAAGGAACAGCCCACATAATCGTTCGAACGCGCTTTACGCTGAACAATTGTCCGGATCTGCGTTCCCTTGTCCCAGGAACAGCCGTGAACTAACGTTGGTTAATAAAGTCAATTTGAGATGGTATGAGTACCACGGTGTTGTTTATTTCATTTTTATTTCATAACAATTCATAATCACATATTTATTTCGTATTTCTAAGACATATAGAAATTTTATACTTAAACTAATGAAACTTACTGATCCGTGTTTTTATGGTAATCTAGTTATAAATCAATTGTTTCAGATGGCTGTACCGCATACGTCCGTCAGTAATGCATCGTCCGTTCAAGCAACTGACCCAATCCCTGCTCACCAATTACTTTAGTGAGTGTATGCTAAACCCAAATCGGCTGCGCAGAAAGCATTCTCCCAAACGCCACAAAGGCAAACAGGTTGATTTTTTGCAAGTAAGTATCTCGTTGCATCATTTACTTGTTCGTAATTTATCTTTAGCAACACAAAGAAATATTTTTTCAATACTTGAAACTTATGAAACTATTACAAAGAAGTTTCAGGGTGTGACTACGGTAACCGGCGCTGATGACCAGCTGAGTCGTAACGGTATTGCTGTGCACGTGTTTTCATGCAACACCAGTATGACCAAGTCCGATACGTACAACCCGGATGGCGATTTTATGTTTGGTTGGTTTGAGAGAAGTTGTGAAACATAGTGAAGTTATAAATCTTTCTGAAACTGGAAAGTACCACAGCGTGGTTAAACTCTGTTCGAATGTGTTATAAAACGTTTGTACTGAAGAAAAATAACATGCATTGGGACGGGCATTCACAGATGCAAAGGCTATAACGCTACTAAATAAACTAATTTAACTTGCTACTTAAATTTTTATTTTTTCAGTCAATCTGTCGTTGCTTACTGAGGTCTGCCTGATGTTGGATAAACTCAACGAAGTTGCCGTCATCCATCCAGGTACATAGGCTGGGGACTCTTATTAAGAATTAAAAGTCTCCGCGAATTTTAACCAAGACTGAGAGCGTGATAAGCGATTGTTTGCTTACAGTTGGTGTTGGTGAAGAGTGCTCCGAAAAATCGACTTTCAAATGCACTCAACCGGTATTGATTGTTTTGGTGACTGACTAATTAACTGACTGACTGACTTTCTAAGTGACTGACTGACTTAATTACTGACTGGCTGACCTTCTGATTTATTGACAAGTTAAGTGATTAACTGACTTTTTGAGACGAATGACTGATTGATTGACCAACTAGCAGGCTCACTGACTGATTTCATGATTGGCAGACACTGGCGGACGAGAAAAACTTCCAAACTGAGGGGAATTTCGTCAAAGAGGGAGAATCGGCAGTTTTAAAACAAATTCCACTTTTTGAAGACGCCAGAGAGGGGAATTTCACTTTTCCCATCCCTTCTCGTTCGCTAGTGAATAGGGGGGAACTCCACTTTTCACTTCTTGAACTAGAAACTTGAATTCTTCCCTCGTCCGCTAGTGCTGGGTGACTGACTGACTGACTAACTAACTGACAGTCTTTAAAAAACTGATTGATTGACCGATTAGTTGATCAACTGTCTGAGTTACTTTCTTCCTGATTAATTGACCAATTCAAAGTTTGTCAACAGACTGATTGATTGAATTTTCGACTGACTGAGACTGACAAATCGTCTAAATGATTGACCTTTTCAGAAATAATTATAAGGTTAAATGAAGCCGATCGGTTCGTTTGCATGTACCGGACGAGAAATTGATTTTTTTCCTCTATGCGGTATAAAAATTTAGGTTGTCCCCTACGTTGTATGTGAAATGACTTGAAAACAGTTGATTCCCCTTTCTTTGACGAAATTCCCTTTTGTTTGGAGAGCTAGCTCGTCCGCCAGTGGTTCATCAGAATTCAGATGTTAGTTGTAGTGATTACACGATTATTATTTTAGTTTTCACTTGTGCCAACGGATTGGCGAATCCGCGTCACTTCGAAACGCTGGTGGCCTGTTACGAAGACAAAGATGTCAAGGACTTTCGTATCGTAAAGAAGTGCCATGTGGCTACGATCAAAGCAGCGCAGGTTGAACATACTTATTTTTAGTTTTTTATATTTATTCTATACATCAGGTTTTGATCGATTTGGGTGGCGTCGTGTTTGGTTGAATAAAGGGCAAGTGTGCGTGCACTGGCGGACGAGTCAATCTTCCAAATCTAGGGGAATTTTGCCAAAGAGGGGGAATCAGCAGTTATCAGGTCCTTTTACGTACACCTTAGGGAACAAATTCTATTTTTTGTAAACGCCAAAGAGGAGGGAATTCCACTTTTCCCACCGCTTCTCGTCCGCTAGTGCACTGGCGGACAGCTAAGCCTTCAACTGGAGGGAATTTCTCCAAAGAGAGGGGAATTCCCTTAAAATAAACCGTTTTACCTAAACTTTGAATTAATAATATGTTTTGAAAAACGCCTGAAATGGTGGAATTCCACTTTTCCCAGCCCTTTCTCGTCCGCTAGTTTTGTTCTGTTTTTTTTATATAATTTTTCATATCTCGTATGATTTTTTGTCTCTGGGTTACCTGGACTAGCGGATGAGGGAAGAACGGAAAGTGGAATTCCCCCCTCTTTGGCAACTTCGAAAAGTATAGTTTGTTCCCTTAGGTGTATGTAAAATGGCTTTTAAACTCCGAATTCCCCCCTCTTTGACGAAATTCCCCTCCCTTTGGAGTTTTCACTCGTCCGCCAGTGGTTACCTGAACTCGTATAGTACAGAACACGCATATTTGCCCTTGAAGAATCATATAAGAAGAGGGGGGTAATTATATGCAATTATCTACTCACTATGTTGAGTCGGCTGGTGTTTGTGTGTGGTGGAAGGGTAATTATATGCAATTATCTACTGACTATGTTGAATCCACCAGCGGACGAGAAGGGATATGAAGAAATGGATTTCCCTTCTTTCTTGAGTTTTCAAAAATTTTATCTTGTTCCTTTTGGTGTAAGTAAAATGGCCTGGTAACTGCGAATTCCCCCTTTTTTGACGAAATACATACCCCTTTGATGGCTTAGCTCCCTGAATTGGTTTTTCCACTCCTTGTTTCATCCGCTGCTCGTGGTTTTACGGGTATTTCTACGGCAATGTCATGTTATGAGAAATGAGACGTTATGTAACTAGGCAACAGGCACGTAAATTAATTATATAATGTTGTGTTGTGTTAAGACATAAGTCTACTTCTTCATCCTATATAAGCTAGTGATTTTAACTATCTTAGCATCGTTCGTTACTTTATGCTACAACACAACCATCAAATTACATGAGTTCAATATGATAATTCGAAATCCTAGTTATTCTAGTTCCCCCATTCTGTGAATCCTCACAGCCATATTCTTGTCATAAACTAAATAAGAAACCAAAAATTTCAGGTCGACGATATATGCCCATTTTTGGACGCTCAAAGTCGATGGGCGAAATTGTCGTTTCACGAACGAAACAACAAAAATCGGTTGGTTCAAATTTAATTTAATTGCATCGTTTCATTAACATAAAACTTATTTAGTTTTAATTGAGAAAAGTTATAATAATAGTTGTTATATTTGATTTAGAAAAGATTATATTCTAAGGCGAATTTCTTGAATAAGACAAGAGTTAGATAAGACTACAATAGAGTATTATCCTGTCCATAGTGCCATTGCCATATACATTTATTCCTATCATGGTATTAAAATAGTATTTCAGCCTGAACGTGGTTAAAAGCCTGGGCAACACCCGAGTGTGCAAGATCTACGTCAACCCAGTTCGCTATGAGGTTGCCGTCAAAGAGCACGATTTTTCTGGTTAGTATGACTAGGGAAATATTCACACGTTCGATTCATTTATTTTTTTCCATTCACTGGCAGACGAGTCAAACCATCAAATTGAGGGAAAGCTTTCCAAAGATCCAAACAAATTCCACTAAACAGCCAAAGAGGGGTTAATTCCGAATTTTTTCTTTCTTTCTCGTCCGCTATTGGTTTCGTTAATCATGCACCGTCTGTTAGTTAAACACAGTACACAAAAATAATGAAAAACGTCAAATTGGTTGATGAGTTGAACTGTGATTGTTGAAATTATAAGTGAGTTTTTTTAATATAATTGTTGGTTGTTTCTATCATAATTCAGTGTTTAAGTTTCATAAAAACTGTTATTATTATTATAAAGACAACGAGGACGAGTTCAAGACGCAGCTGCGATCGCTCATCCCACGCAATCTGGCCCCTGCCAACATCAAGATCAAGGAGGTCAGCTGCAATCGGATCAGACAGATGCTCCAGGTAATGATTTTTTACATATGCAGTTTTTAGAATAATAACAGAATAAAACATGCATAACTTGTATAAGTCTCTAAATAAAAAAAAATTATAGAGCTACGTAATGTCATTTAGTTGTTGACTATATGGGTGGAACCTGGAACGAAACGTTGTTTGCTGAATTTACTTGTTATTGATTGTCAGGGATTTGAGAGTTGATACTGATCTATCGATTTCGGTTTTCAGTTGTGAGTTGCTGTTCCCATCGTTCTTTACTTTGCTGACCGTATTTTACTTGATATTGATTTGTCAGTGATTTGAGAGTTGGTGCTGATTTACCGATTTCGGTTTTCAGTTGTGAGTTTTTGTTCCTATCGTTTCAGTCATGGTGTAACATCGCGTACATGGCTTTGCTTCGTATCTGCATCCAGGTCGTGTTCATCTGCTGTATGCCCACTGTCAAGGTATGGTTCAATTCAAATGTATTAGCTCTTTTGTTATAAAATGTGACTGCAGAGTCATGACTCATGATCATTCAGCATTAGAATCCATGCACCTCTGTTTATAAACTGTTTATAATTTTTTCAGCATTCCATTCTGATGAAGGGTCTGAGAACGGGCGACGGTCGTATTACACGCATTGGCGGAGCAGATTAATTTGAGAAATAATTTATAAATAAATGAATAAAATGGAGGGGAATTCTTTGAAAGAGAGGGGAATTAACATAAATCAGATCATTTTACCTATACCTAGGGAACCAATTTCACTTTTCAAAACGCCAAAGAGGGGGAATTCCGTTATTCTAATATTATAATTCTTTCCCATTTCGTCCGCCAGTGATTACACGGGTGATATAATTTTTCGACAGGATATTTTCTACAATATATTAAAGTGAAGCTTCAATGAAGTAGAGCAGTGGCATAAGTACACATAAGTACACATAATAATATCTTTGCTGGAATCATCTTCGGGTTGGTTCTTCTTCTGATTATAACCACACACAAGGAAATTTCAAAGAACACAAATGCAGCATATCAATAAGTAAGTTAAGATGGGTAACAAATCAAAATCAATAATCACCCGAAATAGTATTCGGCCACCAGTTGACGGTACTGCAGACCGTTCATTCCATTCCTTGGTGGCAAAATGTCTTCATCCAACAGTTCATCGTCGAGCAAGTTATCAATATACTGGGCCTCGGCTCTATCACAATATTTCAAATAGTTATGTAAAATACAGACGCAATTGAAAAATTGAGCCGCTTTTTCTGGTGAGTACTGAACTGTTTTCAGCATAGCACGCCAACGCGTTTTCTGCTGGCCAAAGTTCCTTTCGACCGGGTTCCTTCCAGCTATCTGTGCGTCGTTATAGCGCTCCTGGGCTGCAGTTTCTGGACGCATGAAAGGCGTGAGCATGTTTGGCGTGGATTCATAGCCGTTGTCGGCAAGAAGCACATCATTATTGCCGGGAGCGTGCAGATTCCGATTCACCGCGCTGTTCCTGAAGATTCGCTGGTCGTGAACACGTCCTGGGTACCTGGCATCGACTGATGTGATGACGGCCTTGGAGGTGACCGTAACCTGGGCATTGATGCTGTACTGCCGATGTCTGAAGTAAGTTCAATGCTCGCATCATCCATTACATGCAGTCACTAGCGGACGAGAAGGGGAGGGAAAAGTGGAATTCCCCCTCTTTGGCGTTTTCAAAACGTTGAATTTGTTCCCTAAGGTGTAGGTAAAATAGCTTAATTTCAGCCGATTCCCCCCTCTTTGGAAAGATTCCCCTCCCATTTTTGTGATTTTGGTCGTCCGCCAGTGCATGCAGTAGTGGCTCTCAGGGAGTGGGGCAAGGGGCAGGTACAGACACATCAGGTACCCCACCCCAGACACCATACTGTACCCGATCCATCCAATGACCCAAATATAAATTAAAAAACCCCGGCCTAATATAGTGTCCTGTTTTCATAAATGTAAACATCAGACCATGGTTTGAAAATATATTTTTACTATGTCGTTTTTTAGTTTAATGTCAGATTTTGATGGCAGATTAGACTTAACCCAACTAAAATGTATATGATCAATATGCAACCTGTTTAAATATTGATCGGGGTCCACCGACGGTTTCTTGATCTGAATGTGGGTGCAATCGATGGCACCGATTATATCCGGGATGTGGCAGATCCTGTGGAAATCGGTTTTGATCTGACGTCGTTCGTCTTCATCATCGGGCCAGTAGATGAACTCATCCAAGTGACCCTCTAGTGCTACGGAAAATTCCCTTACGCAGTTGCTCACGGACGATTTGCACATGACGAACAGCCCAGCGAGCACCTGACATTAACTACATGTCTTGATTTTACTAATCAATTTCATGTTCATTCAATAAGTAACCCCGAAGTCAACCCCAAGTCAATAGTGTCATGTGTCAACATTTTTCACCTTACTTCTAATAATACAGCGAGTCGATGTAATCACTCACTCATTATTTACCCACTCACTCACTCACTCACTCACTCACTCACTCACTCACTCACTCACTCACTCACTCACTCACTCACTCACTCATTCATTCAATCACTCACTCATTCAATCACTAAATTAACTCACTCACTCACTCACTCACTCACTCACTCACTCACATTTGCTCACTTGCTGAATTGAAGACGATACGTTTACACTTACACGATCCCTCAAATGTAAATGAATTTAATTGATTTTTTTCTGTAAACCTGCTGTTCTGTTGATGTGGCATAGAAGGATAGAGCTACTAGAACGATCTCTTTGGTGGTGAGCGCACCGTGCCGTTGAGTTGGCCGAGCCAATTGATCATCTAGCAGGTCGATCAAATACCGAATCCTGTTCTTCTTCATCCGGAATTTGGCAACACATTGGGCATTCGTCATCGTCGTAAAGAGGTCAGGCAGGCGTGCGTAAGGCACCCGAGAAGGGTTTTGCAAGGCCTCATCGATCATGTCGTCGAGATTAGGTGGAAGTTCATCCATTGGGAAATCCATTTCACAACTCAAGACGATGAATAATGAAAGAAGACGTACAAAAAATTTGGAGGAAAGACCAGATGTTTCATTGGAATGACAAAATGATATACGTTTTTTTGCTTCTTGAAATCTTTTGTTTTCATTGTTGTTTCCCGTGATTTTTTTGTGTTTTCTAAGCTCTATGTGGTTTAAATTCCTAACTGTATTATCGTTCTCAGTGGTAAAGATTTCTTATAGGTTTCATTTACAAATTAAGTTGCATATCAGCCCAAGTACAACTGCATTGACACCTTTGAATGACGTTTTTGTCATTCATCGATTGATTGATCGTACACGGGGTAATGAACATAAAAAAAACGTTGAAATGCGTATTAATATGTCGGTTTGTTATTTAATTTCATTTTATTGCATGAGTTGTATGTTTTCATTGTGATTTCCCAGATTTATCTGACCAATGACGATCTCGTTGAGGATGACATTTCGAATGACACTTTCCCGCGCAAACGATTGACGTATATGGTGTGAAAAAAAATTGCAATTGAAAATTAAAAATACGTTCCGATGTTAAATTCGATGTTTTTCGTGTTTAATGAATAAAGTGGCTGATTATCTGCAAGTTGCAACAAAATACAGACTCGGATCGGCCATAGTGCAAAAGTTACAGACATTCAAAGTTTTTTTCGGAAATACTATTTCGCTGCTGGAAATACTATTTCACCTTCTGTGAACTGGCTGTAACTCTTCCGCCAAAATTTGCATAGACAGAATTCCTCTTACCGTTGCAATTAAAATTGTCGATGAACGGGTGCCTTCATAGTCTGTCTGCAGAAAAGTTGCAGAATTGTTCGACAACTTTTTTGACGTTTCAAAATGTTTCGAAACTTCAAAGAGGGAAGAAAATTTCGAAACGAACGTCAAAAATGTTGTCGAACAATTCTGCATCTTTTCTGCAGACAGACTATGAAGGCACCCAACGCGGTTCACTCTTGTGACTACAAACGGTGCTATTCATCACTTGATGAATAGCACCGTTCACTTGATGAATAGCACCGTTTGGGATTTGTTTACAGCGAAAATTGATCAGAGAAAAGTTTTACAGACAGTTTTTTTTCACTCACTCACTCACTCACTCACTCACTCACTCACTCACTCACTCACTCACTCACTCACTCACCGACCCGCTCACTCACTCAATCACTCATTCGCTCACTCATATCCATACTACAAACTCATTCCGACTGAATCTCTGACTCACTCAACCATTCAATCACTAACTTAATCACTCCCTCAATCACTCAGTCTCATTTTCTTACTCACTTAATTTCTCATCACTCACTCACTAACTGAATCACTCCCTCTCCAGTTACCCATTCATTCAGCCACCCACTCTTACTCACTCACTGACTCACTCACTGACTGTATCACTCACTCATTAATTCATTCATTGACTCACTCAACTCAAACAGTCACCCAGTAACTCACTTCTCACTCTCTCAACTCAAACAGTCACTCAGTAACTCACTTCTCACTCACTCACCAACTCACTCAACTCACTAACTCTATACTAAGTACTAGAATCCAAAATAGAATAGTTAGAAGAGGGGGCACCTCGATGAACCATTTCATCAACACATCATTTGAAAAATTTCCTCTAGTTGCTGGTGTTTTCATCGACATGTCACACGCATTTGATAGTGTCAATCATACAATTTTATTGAACATACTCAAGTCATACAATTTACCCAACTACTTATTATCTATAATCAAATCATTTTTAACAAATCGTGAAATTACCGTCCGTGCCAATGGTCATCGTTCACTCAACTACGCTATTTCCTCATCTGTTCCACAAGGCTCAATTCTTGGCCCCATACTCTTTTCAGCTTATATTAATAGTCTTGGCTTTTTATCAACTAGGGTAAACCCGTTGCTACGCAACTGTTTGTTAAGTTTACAAAGCTAACTATTTTACAATAATTACCGTAACCCGTTGTTTAAATGTTTAACTTACTTGATTTGTTCAAATCTGAGTTAATTGTTAACTTTTTCGTTTTGATATGCGTTAACCCGTTGCTACGCAACCGTTTATTAAGTTTACAAAGCTAACTATTTAACAATAATTTTCGTAACCCGTTGTTTAAAAGTTTAACTTATTTGATTTATTCAAATCTGAGTTAATTGTTAACTTTTTCGTTAACTTTTTCGCAGCGTTTTTTCTTCATAAAGTATCTGTTTTTTTACCCGTCGTTTTGAAAACGCCTAAAATAATTACAGCACACGACTCGACATGATTATTTGAATAAGATAAGCTTAAATAACTTGATAAGTTCAGTTGCAGAAAAGCAGTAATACAGTATGAGCCCGTTCCAAAAAAGTTAGGGTCAACCGTGAATAGCTTATTTTTCTTCATAAGATATCATGTTTTACCGTCCCGTGGTAAGGAAAACTACGAATGATTCACATACAGGATTATTTGGGAAATTTTTTAAACAGCTTGGAACAACCTATGCAGTTTGAAATTAATAACCGCTCATTTTTCATGTAAAAAATTGATCCGTCCGTATTACCGATAATGGGTTATACAATTCTGTTGTTAAAACAAAAATATCCTTGAATCCTGATCTGACCCACGATTTACAGGGTATTTTGTGGTTTTGCATGGATATTTTAGTTTGGTAAACCCGTTGCCACACAACTGAAAATCGGGTTACGCTGCTCATCTTTTGTTCTGTAACATTCAAGAACAGAACCCGATCATCCATAAATTTTTTAAGCTAAATTTGTCATGTTCTTGAATAGTTTTGTTAAACAGAATTTACACGATTAAAGACATAAAAAACTCGTGAAGTTTGTACCTGATCACCGCTTAATTTTCATTCAAAACTCTTCTAATTTTTAAATAAATTTTTCAGTTAAATGCCATCAAGTTTGATGGTTGTTTTTCGATAAAAAGATGTTGATCATTCGCATGGTTAACAAAGTAATTGTACGACTCTCTTATTCTAACATTTACTTAAATGCCGTTTTCATTCGTGGTAAAAACATTAGTTGCAATTTTAGTTGAGTTCTCTCGATATTTTAGAAGTTCAGGGAATCTGAACATTCTACTGGGAGGGTGTGGATGACAACTTTCTCCTCAACTTTAATATGAGAAGGTGATGACCATAAAAATTTGATTTCTGAATATTAATGACGAAAGGAGTTTTTCAGAGTTTCATTTCTGATATTTATATCGATTCGTCGCGTGGACATACAAACCCACAAACAAACCCACAAACAAACTCTATTCTTTTTATTAACTAGGGTAAACCCGTTGCTACGCAACTGTTTGTTAAATTTACAAAGCTAACTATTTTAAAATAATTATCATAACCCGTTGTTTAAATAAGTTAAACATGCCCGATTCATTAAAATCTTACTTACATTTTTGTTTGGATGTTAGTTCAAATACAAAATTACAGTAATCAAAAGTACGTAACATCAATTACATTACATTACAAAATCCGTGTAAAAAATCAGAGCAACCCGTGAAAATTGAACAACTTAATAGCGCCTATTTTTTGTCCATAAACTATTATCATTTCACCCGTCCCGTTGAAAACCATAACATATTTTCATGTCATTACCCGACCTCTAATCCATGAAGAGTAGTAGTAACTTTAAAATAACTTGACCCGACCCGTAATCAATGATTTGATTTTAACACAGTTTTTTTATTCCTGACTCGACATAATACTGTGTGATATGATAAGCTTGAATAATTTGACTTGTCTTAAGTTAATGTCATATACAAAATTACAGTAATGAAAACCGGTGGAAAGTTTTGTAAATAAAATATAATGATTTTAGGTCCCGTTGAAAACCACAGCATATTTTATATTTCATGACCCGACTTCACAATCAGCAGTGAAGATAAGCAGGATTAACTTCACCGACCCGACACGTAATTAGTGTTTTTGAAGATCAATTAAAGTTATTTGATTCAGTCTTTTTGAGATTAGTTTGTTTCAGGCCGTTAAAATGAAACGGTTTGATGAGAATTCCAGCTTGATTAGCTAGTCTGCAGGCATAACTTTTTTATTCTATTCAAGCACAACTGATAAGGAAAATCACCATCGGTACATTAAATCCATTGATTCAAAAATGCATAGAATTTGCAATAATTTTACATGAGTTTACGTGGAAGTTTTGTGGTTCAGTCACTCGAGGGAGTGCAACCCTGTTTAATAAATTTTTGAGTGATCCAATAAAAAAGTGTTATTGAATTTCAATTATCCTGACCTAACCACCGGTTGAGGTTAGAATTGGTCAGGTTGAAGGGTATGTGATGATTTGTTTTCTTTTTGCCATCATGAGGGTGACGATGATTTTTCAAAGTTTCCCATCAATTAAAGAAAGGGTTTGAGAGTTATTTGGTTACTTTTATACTAAAAAAGCGTGACACACATACATACATACATTGTCTAATTTATATATAGATAGGACTAGGGTAAACCCGTTGCTACGCAACTGAAAGTTAAGTTTCAGAGTGAACACGTTGATTAATTAGCTTTGCAAAGCAAAATTCTATGTCAACATTATAGTTGACGAATAACACTTGTATGAAAATGGTCGAATTGAAATCCCGTAGAAATAAGTTTGAATACCCGTGAAATTGGCAATGTAATTTTCTCCATAAAGAATCATGTTTTGAAAAGGCCTAAAATAATTACCGCACACGACTTGACATGACAATTTGAAGAGAAGATGAGCTGAAATAACTTAGTAAGTTCAGTTGCAGAATAACAGTAATATAAGCCCGTTGCATAAAGTTAGAGCCACACGTGAAGAACTTATTTTTCTTCATAAGAAATTATGTTTTAATGTTTTATTGTATTTATGTTTAAGAAATATTTGAATCCCGACCCAACCCACGATTTACTGGGAATTTTATGGTTTCACTTGGATATTTCAGTTATATGTAAACCCGTTGCCACACAACTAAAAATAAGGTTACGCTGCTAGCTAAATTTATCATGTTCTGAACAGTTTTGACTAAAATTTACACGATTCATTTTTACGATTATAATAAGAAAAGACCTAAAAAACAACCCGTTGAGTTTGTTCTCAATAACCGCTTAGTTTTCATTCAAAAACTTCATGAGAAATTCTGAAATACGGTAATTTATGATTGTAACTTAGATATTTCAGTTAATTGTAATAAGAAAAGACATAAAAAAACAACCCGTTGAGTTTGTAATTAATCACCGCTTAGTTTTCATTCAACAACTCCATGAGAAATTCTGAAATACGGTAATTTATGATTGTTACTTAGATATTTCAGTTAAATGCCATCAAGTTTAATGGTTGTTGTTTTTTTGATAAAAAAAGACATTGATCATTCCCATGTTAAACAAAGTACATAATTGTACGGCTCTCTTATTCCAACGTTTACATAAATGCCGTTTTCACTCGTGGCTAAAATTAATTAGTTGCAATTTTAGTTGAGTTCTCTCGATATTTACAAAGTTCAGTGAATCTGAACATTCCATTGGGAGGGTGTGGATGACAACTTTCTCCTCAACTTTAATATGAGAAGGTGATGACCATAAAAAATTGACTTCTGAAAAATAATGACGAAAAGAGTTTTTCAAAGTTTCGTTTCTGATATTTATATCGATTCATCGTGTGGACATACAAACTTACATACATAGATACAAACTCTATTCTTTTTATTTATAGGACTAGGGTAAACCCGTTGCTACGCAACTGAGTGTTAAGTTTACAAAAAACTAGGGTAAACCCGTTGCTACGCAACTGTGGATAAAGTTTACAAAACTCAACTATCGTATTCAAACTCAGACAAACAAACCTATCTTTTCGTACATTATTAGCTTCTCTTTAGCCCAGGAAATCTTGAGATGCATGAGGATGCGATAAGTCATGTACCCCCGTTTAATGGAATCTCTACATAGTTTTTTTAGCTACATAGCCCGTGTAATTTACCTGACCCGTTGAAATTAGTTTTTTTTCATCAAATACTCTATTCTTCTTACATATATTTTAGCTGATCGTTGTTAAATTTTATACATCCTGTTCAACAACGCAACCCGCTTTTTACAAATGTATCTGTCATACATTATGTGTAATTTATAACTTTTCTGAAAATTTCATTACATAACATTTAATCGACCCAATGACTGTAACTTCACAACACTGACTGTTTCAAACTGTTGTCTTAAAATTAGTTCACGTTACAGTTAGAATACCCGTGGAAAAAGTTGGAGCCACCCGTAAAGTTAAACACTTTTTATCACGTAGTTTTCATTCATAACCGTTTTATATATTTGTTTAAATATATATATTTACCCGTCCCGTGGAAAACCTAAAAACATTTTTTTACTTAAACCTAAAAACTATTTTTTACACGCATATTAATAAACCCCTGTGGCCACAACAATTAACGGCACATTAAAACAACAATTCCAATTAAGGTCGTTGATGTATCCAGTTCAAAATATGGGGAACATCCTTGGGTGTCGATGACAACTTTTATGTGAGTAGGTGATGATGATAGAATCCGTAGTTTTTGAAGGTGATTAATTATGAGAATGAAACATTTCGAATAAACCTATCAAATTCATGAGTGAACCAATCTATATATTAATTAGACGATGTCTGTCTGTCTGTGTGTCACGCTTTTAGTATAAATATCGCGAAATAACATTAAAAAACCTTTCATTACTTTATGGAAACAACGAAACAAATCATCGCTTTCCCTTCAACCTGACCAGAATGTATGTACCTCAACCGAAGCTAAGGTCATGATAATTGCAATCCATTAATATGTTTATTTTCATTCACTGATTAATTCTTCTCAACAAAGGGTGCAATCATCAGCACCCTCCTCGGGTGGCTGAACTTATGGACCACAAAACTTTCGAGTCAACTTTATTAAAAACTCTTTAATTCGTGCTCTTTGTATTCGAAGATTTCAAGGAACCGGTGATATAACAGATAATATATGTCATGGTTCAGCTAATAAGAAAAAATTAGATTTCAGGGAACCATTTGATTTTAGCTAACCTGATTATAACCCAATTGCAATAAATGAATGATTTCTCAGAATGAATTTGGCCAGACAGTTTGAGTGTTATATTCTTCACATTAGTTTTTGTAGGAACATTTTTAACAATACAATTGGGTTACTATTATTTAGTTTTTAGGTAAGGCTGAAGAAAAGCTAATAAATGAATCGATGTTTTTTTCTGAGACTTTATGATATTAGAGCTTTGTAAACATGACACTGAACTGCTTAGCAACTGGTTTACCCTATAGAGTACATTTAAAGGTTTAATCGTTTAGTCTCAAGTTTTGATGAAAAGCTATCCTTATTATTCGATGGATTTTTTTTTGAAATTGGAACGAAAAATTTCAACAGCTTCCCGATTCCTATTAGTTGAAACTAAGGAAACTTATGAACCATGTTATTTTTAACGGGTATTTAGATTAATTGGTCCACTAAAAGTTATGTTAGAACTGTGGACCAAAATCGACTTCAGTTGCATAATTTATGTTCATGGTACATAAATCAAAGTTAATTTTGAATATCGACGGGTTTGTTCAAATAATTATCTTTGTAAACTTAACACTCAGTTGCGTAGCAACGGGTTTACCCTAGTAAAACATAATTGGTTTGCAAATATCATGACATCACATCCGGTTGAGATGAATCTTTGTCAGGATGACGGGTATGTGATGATTTGTTTGTTCTTGCTATCAAGTGATAAAAGAGTTTTTTGTTGTTCTTTCGCGATATTTATACTGAGCGTGACAAACATACATACATACATCGTCTAATTAACATATAGATTTGATCAAACATATCTCAGTTGAGGTGGATCACGTTTAGTAGTTGACCGATTTTTTCTGCGATGGATGGTGTTGATGATTCCCGAGGTGGATGAAAAGAATCACAAAGCTTTTTTTCCAAGATTAAAATGGAAACATTTGCATCCGTGACCTTAATTAGCGGTAATTTTAGTTAAGACCTTTGATATTTTCAGTGAATAGAGGGAATCTTCTTTGAGGGTGTCGATGACAATATCTCCTCAACTTTTATGAGTGAAGGTGATGATGATTATAAATTTCTTTATTCTGCATGAAAATGACATAAAGAGTTTTTCAGCGTTTCACTTTTGATATTTATATCGATTCATCGGGCGGACATACCCACCGACAAGTTTGTTTTAATATATAAGATATTATCGAAGTAAACCCGTCAACATACAAAAATTAGCTTCGTTATATGTACCACGAACCCGTTGCTATTCAAGTAATCATTGATTTATAGTTCAAGTTTAAACTTCTAACAATATTTCTAGAAAAACATTATATAGCCTCTCGTTAAAAACTCGCTACCCGAGCCGAGATTTCAATACATTAAACTTACCCGAACCCGATACTTTTTGTTTTGAGATTAATTTAACTCCAGGAACACACTAAAAAGGACCCGTGGAAAAAATCAAATAACCCGCTATTTTCTATAATAAAGAATCATGTTTTACCCATCCCGTATAAAACAATTAGGATCTTCGGATAATTCGTAATGAAGGAAGATGAATGAAAGAAGACCAGCTGAAATATTCAAACTTTACCCGATCTTTTTTTATTTTTAAAGAAGTTTTTTTTATTTCGAACTACCACAATAATAAAATTGCTCATGAAAGGCCATTATTATGACCTTCAGGAATGTTGAGATTTCAGTTTTGAAAAATCAGTTGAACGGGTGTTGATGACTTCGTAATAACAGTTGAGTAAACCAATTGAGAGTAATTATGAAATTCCAACACGTTAATGCCTGTTGAGTTATGTAGAGGTCAGATTGGAAAAACAACTGAAGGAGACGTGATGATTTATTTTGATTCTGACATCGAGTAAGAAAAGGTGTTTTAATGTTCTTTCCTGGTATTTATACTGAAGCGTGACACACACACACACACACAGACATACATACATTGTGTAATTTATATATAGACTAGGGTAAACCCGTTGCTACGCAACTGTGGATTAATTTAAAAAAACTCAACTACCGTATTTAAACGCAGACAAACCTATCGGTTTGTTCATCAGCTTCTCTTTAGCCCAGGAAATCATTAGATCCATGATGGTGCGATAATTTATGTATCCCCGTTTATTTGAATATCGACTTAACTTTTTTGCTAGTGTAAACCTGACCCGTTGAAATGTGATCCATTTTAGCTGAACGCAACTAAATTTTATACACCCTGTTCAATAAGACAACCCGTTTTTTGAAATTATCTGTCATACATAATGTAGAGCAGAGCATAACATGGGTAATTTATAACTATTCTGAAAATTTCATTAGATTTATTATTTTTACCCGTCTCGTGGAAAACCAATAAACCAAATTTTATTTAAACCTAAAAACATACAGGAAGC
This sequence comes from Daptonema setosum, assembly GCA_964036265.1. NCBI lineage: Eukaryota > Metazoa > Nematoda > Chromadorea > Monhysterida > Xyalidae > Daptonema > Daptonema setosum. The sequence goes on along the minus strand of CAXIWR010000186.1, from coordinate 104,370 downwards.
ACCCGTGGCCACAACAGTTAGTGGCACAATTAAACTACAACTCCAGTTAAGGTGAATGATGTTTCCACTTCAAAATATGGGAAACATCCTTGGGTGTCGATGACAACTTTTATGTGAGTAGGTGGTGATGATAGAATTCGTAGATTCTGATTGTGATTAATTATGAGAATGAAACATTTCGATTAAACCGATCATAAATGTTGAACGACATTTTAATTATCTTGACCCCATCGATAATTGAGGTACATACATTGGAGGTGAGTTAAGGCATCATGTTGTGTTTGGTTCTGGAAATCGGTGTCAATTCATTGGGGAGGTGATGATGATTATTTCTCATTGAACTTTTAATCATAGTTCGATTTTTTTAAATAAATGATCGAAAGAGTTTTTGAGCGATGCATCGCTGCTATTTAAGCGCTTTGAGTAGACATACAAAGATACATCTTCTACTATTAATTTATATATAGACTAGGGTAAACCCGTTGCTACGCAACTGTGGATTAATTTAAAAAACTCAACTACCGTATTTAAACTCAGACAAAACTATCGGTTTGTTCATCAGCTACTCTTTAGCCCAGGAAATCATTAGATACATGATGGTGCGTTAATTTATGTATCCCCGTTTATTTGAAAATCAGCATAACTTTTTTGCTAGTGTAAACCTGACCCGTTGAAATGTGATCCATTTTAGCTGAACGGAACTAAATTTTATACACCCTGTTCATTGACATCCCTTTTTTAAAATTATCTGTCATACATAATGTAGAGCAGAGCATAACATGGGTAATTTATAACTATTCTGAAAATTTCATTAGATTTATTATTTTTACCCGTCTCGTGGAGAACCAAAAAACCAAATTTTATTTAAACCTAAAAACATACAGGAAGCACCCGTGGCCACAACAGTTAGTGGCACAATTAAACTACAACTCCAGTTAAGGTAAATGATGTTTCCACTTCAAAATATGGGAATCATCCTTGGGTGTCGATGACAACTTTTATGTGAGTAGGTGGTGATGATAGAACTCGTAGTTTCTGATTGTGATTAAGTATGAGAATGAAATATTTCGATTAAACCGATCATAAATGTGGAACGACATTTTAATTATCTTGACCTCATCGATAATTGAGGTACATACATTGGAGGTGAGTTGAGGCATCATGTTGTGTTTGGTTCTGGAAATCGGTGTCAATTCATTGGGAAGGTGATGATGATTATTCCTCATTAAACTTTCAATCATAGTTCGATTTTTATAAATAAATGATCGAAAGAGTTTTTGCGCGATGCATCGCTGCTATTTAAGCGCTTTGAGTAGACATACAAAGATACATCTTCTACTATTTTATATATATATAGACTAGGGTAAACCCGTTGCTACGCAACTGTGGATCATGTTTAAAAACTCAACTATTGTATTTAAACTCAGACAAACCTATCGATTCGTTCATTAGCTTCTCTTTAGCCCGGGAAATCATAAGATGTATGAGAATGCGATGATTTACGTATACCCGTTTAATTGAATATCTACATAAATTTTGTAGTCAGTGTAATTTAACTGACCCGTTGAAATTAGTTAATTTCATCAATGGTTTATATTTCATAAAACACTCTAATCTATTCTAGCTGAACGTTGTTAAATAACATACACCTTTTCAATAACACAACCCGTTTTTTTACAAATTTATCTGTCATACATAATTTAGAACACAATACGGGTAATTTATAACTTAACTTAAAATTTCATAACATTTAATTTAATCGATTTGACTCTAATTTCCCACTGACTTGTTCAAATTGTTGTCCTAAGATTAGTTCAAGTTACAGTGAGAATAACCGTGGAAAAACTTAGAGCCACCCGTGAAGTTAAACACTTATTATTAATTAGTCTTTGTTCATATATCCGTTACATATATTCGTTCAAATATACAAAGATATTTTACCCGTTCCGTGAAAAACCAACTTTTATTCAAACCTAAAAACGTAAGCACCCGTGGCCACAACAGTTAGCGGCACTATAAAACTACAATGCCAGTTGAGATGAACGATTTTCCAGTTCAAAATATGGGGAACATCTTTGGTTACTCTCACATACATCTGTGAGTATGTGATGGTAATAAAATTCGTAGTTTCTGAATGTGATTAATCATGAGAATGAAACATTTCGATAGAATTCTAATAAACCGATCATAAATGTTAAACTACATTTTAATTATCTTGACCTCTTGGATAATTGAGGTACATTAAAGTTGAGTTGAGGATGCGGCGGTTGAGGTAAGTTTTTGTCATGTTGAAGGGTATGTGATGATTTGTTTTAATCTTTTGATCAGGAAGGTGGTGACGATGATTAAACCAATGGGTTCCAAATGATAAGAAGAGGTTCTGAGCGTTTCGTTTCGATCTTATATAGAGCAGAGCGTGACACACATACATACACACAAACGGACATGGATTTTAATTATAGAAGACTAGGGTAAACCCGTTGCTACGCAACTGTTTGTTAAATTTACAAAGCTAACTATTTTAAAATAAATATCATAACCCGTTGTTTGAATAAGTTAAACTTACCCGATTCATTAAAATCTGACTTACATTTTTGTTTGGATGTTAGTTCAAATACAAAATTACAGTAATCAAAAGTACGTTACATCAATTACATTACAAAAACCGTGTAAAAAAATCAGAGCAACCCGTGAAAATTGAACAACTTAATAGTGCCTATTTTTTGTCCATAACGTATTATCATTTCACCCGTTCCGTTGAAAACCATAACATATTTTCATGTCATTACCCGACCTCTAATCCATGAAGAGTAGTAGTAACTTTAAAATAACCCGACCCGTAATCAATGAATTGATTTGAACACAGTTTTTTCCTGACTCGACATAATACTGTGTGATATGATAAGCTTGAATAATTTGACTTGCCGTAAGATAATGTCATATATATGTCCTAAAATTACAGTAATAAAAACCGGTGGAAATTTTTGTCAATAAAATATAATGATTTTAGGTCCCGTTGAAAACCATAGCATATTTTATATTTCATGACCCGACTTCATAATCAGCAGTGAAGATAAGCTGACTTAACTTCTTAGCCGACCCGACCCGTAATTAGTGTGTTTGAAGATCAATAGAGTTATTTGATTCAGTGTGAGATTAGTTTATTTCAAACCGTTAAAATGAAACGGTTTGATGAGAATTCCAGCTTGATTCAGCTAGTCAGGCATAACTTTTTTATTCTATTCAAGCACAACTGATAATGAAAATTACCACCGGTACATTAAAGCCATTGATTCCAAAATGCATAGAATTTGCAATATTTTTACATGAGTTTACTTGAAAGTTTTGTGGTTCAGTCACTCGAGGGGGTTACTGATGATTGAAACCCTGTTTAATAAATTTTTGAGTGATCCAATAAAAAGTGTTACAGAATTTCAATTATCATGACCTAACCACCGGTTGAGGTTAGAAGTGGTCAGGTTGAAGGGTATGTGATGATTTGTTTTCTTTTTGCCATCATGAGGGTGACGATGATTTTTTCAAGTTTCCCATCAATTAAAGAAAGGGTTTGAGAGTTATTTGGTTACTTTTATACTAAAAAAGCGTGACACACATACATACATACATCGTCTAATTTATATATAGACTAGGGTAAACCCGTTGCTACGCAACTGTCTGTTAAGTTTACAGAGCTAACTATTCCAAGATAAACATCATAACCCGTTCTTTATATTCATTAAAATCTGACATACATTTTTGTTTTGATATTAGTTCAAATGAAAAATTACAGTAATCGAAACCCGTGGAAAAAAGTCAGAGCCACCCGAGAACTTATTAGCGTCTATTTTTCGTCGATAAACTATAATCTTATCACCCGTCCCGTTGTAAACCATAGCATATTCTTATCTCATCACCCGACATCTAATCAGTATTGAAGGGTAGCAGTAGCTCGAACAATTTGACCCGACCCGTAATTAATGAATTGATATGAACCAAGAATTAAGTCGAAAAAGACTGATCCCGTTTGACAGTTCAGCATGTGAGCAGCACTCAAAATCTGAAATATGGTAATTTATGATTGTTACATAAATTTTTCAGTTGAATTCCATCATGTTTGATGGTTGTTTTCAGATAAAAAGACATTGATCATTCCCACATTTAACAAAGTAATTGTGCGGCTCTCTTATTCTAACATTTACATAAATGCCATTTTTTTCATGGCAAAAATAATAAGTTGCAATTTTAGTTGAGTTCTCCCGATATTTCAGAAGTTTAGTGAATCTGAACATTCGACATGTAGGGTGTGGATGACAATTTTCTTCTCAACTTTAAATATGAGGAGGTTATGACCATGAAAATTTGACGTCTGACAAAAAATGACGAAAAGAGTTTTTCAGAGTTTCATTTCTGATATTTATATCGATTCATCGTGTCGACAAACATACAAACCGACAAACTCTATTCTTTTTATATATAGGATGACTAGGGTAAACCCGTTGCTACGCAACTGAAAGTTAAGTTACAGAGTGAACCCGTTGATTAATTAGCTTGTGAAGCAAAATTTTATGTAAACATTATAGTTGACAAATAACACTTCAAAACAATTTTTATGAAAACGGTCGAATTGATATCCCGTGGAAATGTTTTAATACCCGTGAAATTTGCAGTGTATTTTTTTAATCTTGTTTTGAAAAAGCCTAAAATAAGTACAGCACACGACTCGACATGATAATTTGAAGTGAAGATAAGCTGAAATAACTTGATTAGTTCAGTTGCAGAATAACTGTAAATTAAGCCCGTTGCATGTAGTTAGACCCACTCGTGTAGAGCTTATTTTTCTACATAAGATATTATGCTTTTCTGTCCCGTGGTAAGGAAAACTACGAATGATTAACCTACGTATCTGTAAAAACATCTTGGAATTTGATTCAAACCTATGGAGTTTGAATTTCATTACCATTCATTTTCGAAAAAAGGTTACGCTGCTCATCTTTTGTCCTGTAATTTCAAGAACCCGATCATCCATAACTTTTTTAAAGCTAAATTTATCATGTTCTTGACTAAAATTTGCACGATTAATTTTCACGATTATATTTTAAAGAAGAGACTTGAAAAACAACCCGTTGAGTTTGTACTTTTAATCACCGCTTAATTTTCATTCAAAAACTCTATGAGAAATTCTGAATACGGTAATTTATGATTGATACTTGAAAAATTTCAGTGAAATGCAATTTTAATTTAATGCAACTTAAAAGTTTAATGGTTGTCTTTTTTGATAAAAAGGCATTGACTATTACCATTTTTAACAAAGCAATTGTACGGCTCTCTTATTCCAACGTTTACATAAATGCCGTTTTCACTCGTGGCAAAAAATAATTAGTTGCAATTTTAGTTGAGTTCTCTCGATATTTACAAAGTTCAGTGAATCTGAACACTTCATTGGGAGGGTGTGGATGACAACTTTCTACTCAACTTTAATATGAGAAGGTGCTGACCATAAAAATTTGACTTCTGAAAAATAATGACGAAAAGAGTTTTTCAGAGTTTAATTTCTGATATTTATATAAAGCTAAATTTATCATGTTCTTGACTAAAATTTGCACGATTAATTTTCACGATTATATTAAGAAGAGACTTGAAAAACAACCCGTTGAGTTTGTACTTTTAATCACCGCTTAATTTTCATTCAAAAACTCTATGAGAAATTCTGAATACGGTAATTTATGATTGATACTTGAAAAATTTCAGTGAAATGCAATTTTAATTTAATGCAACTTAAAAGTTTAATGGTTGTCTTTTTTGATAAAAAGGCATTGACTATTACCATTTTTAACAAAGCAATTGTACGGCTCTCTTATTCCAACGTTTACATAAATGCCGTTTTCACTCGTGGCAAAAAATAATTAGTTGCAATTTTAGTTGAGTTCTCTCGATATTTACAAAGTTCAGTGAATCTGAACACTTCATTGGGAGGGTGTGGATGACAACTTTCTACTCAACTTTAATATGAGAAGGTGATGACCATAAAAATTTGACTTCTGAAAAATAATGACGAAAAGAGTTTTTCAGAGTTTAATTTCTGATATTTATATAAAGCTAAATTTATCATGTTCTTGACTAAAATTTGCACGATTAATTTTCACGATTATATTAAGAAGAGACTTGAAAAACAACCCGTTGAGTTTGTACTTTTAATCACCGCTTAATTTTCATTCAAAAACTCTATGAGAAATTCTGAATACGGTAATTTATGATTGATACTTGAAAAATTTCAGTGAAATGCAATTTTAATTTAATGCAACTTAAAAGTTTAATGGTTGTCTTTTTTGATAAAAAGGCATTGACTATTACCATTTTTAACAAAGCAATTGTACGGCTCTCTTATTCCAACGTTTACATAAATGCCGTTTTCACTCGTGGCAAAAAATAATTAGTTGCAATTTTAGTTGAGTTCTCTCGATATTTACAAAGTTCAGTGAATCTGAACACTTCATTGGGAGGGTGTGGATGACAACTTTCTACTCAACTTTAATATGAGAAGGTGATGACCATAAAAATTTGACTTCTGAAAAATAATGACGAAAAGAGTTTTTCAGAGTTTAATTTCTGATATTTATATCGATTCATCGTGTCCACAAACATACAAACCGACAAACAAACAAACTCTATTCTTTTTATATATAGGATAGATAGGGTAAACCCGTTGCTACGCAACTGAGTGTTAAGTTTACAGAAAATATTATCGAAGTAAACCCGTCAACATACAAAATTGGCTTCGTTATATGTAGCACAAACCCGTTGCTTTGCAACTCAAGTTATCATTGATTCATAGTTCAAGTTGACACTTCTAACAATATTTCTAAAACAAAAAAAACATATTGCTTCCCGTTGAAAACTTTTTACCCGACCCGATATTTCAATACATTAACTTATCCGACACATTAAGTTCGGAGTTTATTGTCCAAATATTTGTTGTTTTGAGATTAATTCAACTCCAAGAACACACTAAAAAGAACCCGTGGAAAAAATCAAATAACCCACTATTTTCTATAATGAAGAATCATGTTTTACCCATCCCGTATAAAACAATTGGGATCTTCTGATAATGAAGGAAGACCAGCATAAATATTCAAACTTTACCCGATCTTTTTTAATCTTAAAAGTTTTTATTTCGATCTACCACAATATTAAGCGGCATTTCAGTTAAGGTCTTCAAGTTTTCCAGTTCAGTGAATGGGAGGGTATTGATGATTGCACCGTTTGTTAAAAACGAATCATTGCGTGAATCTATAAAATTGCACATGAAAAGTCATTATTATGACCTTCAGGAATGTTGAGATTTCAGGTTTGAAAATCAGTTGAACGGGTGTTGATGACTTCGGAATAAAAGTTGAGTAAACTAAGTGAGAGTAATTATGAAACTCCAACACGTCAATGCTGGTTGAGTTAGAGGTCAGATTTGAAAAAACAACTTAAGGGGACGTGATGATTTATTTTGATTCTGACATCGAGTAATAGAAGGTGTTTTAATGTTCTTTCCTGGTATTTATACTGAAGCGTGACACACACACAAACCGACATACATTGTCTAATTTATATATAGACTAGGGTAAACCCGTTGCAGGGCAACGGAGGATCAAGTTTAATAATGACCGTTTGTAGGAAATCATAAGTTTCATCTCCAAACCCGATGAATTGAAAATCATAAAAATATTCAATTCAGCTTAATTCACTCGAACCCGTTGACTGTTTAAATTTTTGTTCGAAGAATACTTTTTAACATACTTACAGTGAGAAAAACCTGTGGAAAAAAGTTTATCATCCGTAAAGTTCCCAATTGATCTTACTTCTCTTCATGAAATATGTATACCCGACCCGATATGTCAATAAGTTAAACTCACTCGACCCATTAAATTCGGACTATATTTTCTAAATAATAATTATTTAAGATTAGTTCAATTAAATCGATTCAAATTAGTACGATTAGCATTATACTACAAAGAACGCGTGGAAAAATGATTGAACGATTAGCTTAATTTTTTCATTATGAATTGTATTATTTTGCCCGTCTCGTTGGCAACATACAGGATATTTTTAACTCATCATGACCCGACCCGAGAAGAGCGTAGATGAAGTGAAGATCGCTAACACTACTTTTACTGTTTTTTTATTTGATGATCAAATATATCTTAGTTAAGATTGATCACTTTTAGTAGTAGCCGATTTTTTTCCGTGATGGAAGGAAGGTGTTGATGATTCCCGAGGTGGATGAAGAGAATTACAAAGCTTTTTTTCAACATTAAAATGTAAACATTTGCATCCGTGACCTTAATTAGGGGTAATTTTGGTTGTGACGAGGATGAGTCTCGTCATGACGTAATAGAGTCGCAGTACCATATGATGAAACATATGGTAGAGTGACGAGGCATTCACAAGTATTGTGAAATGCTATGCAACATATTACGAAATAGTGTGCAATAGAATGTTACAGATCATACTGGAACATTCTATTGACCTTTTTAGAATAATCGAGAAGATTCTGGAATGTCATTTAGTGAGTATATAAAGGAAGCCCTCACAGAAGATCGGTACGCATTTTCATGCACTAAAACTCTACACTACAATAAACGCAGGTATCTATTATATACACGTTCGGATTATATATTACTAAGATTCAGGAACCTTAGGGACAACATAACATTAACTTGTTACATGGTGTTCTCACCAAACTGAATCAAAAAGTGATAAGATAGTCCAAATTCGGAAGAAGAAGAAAGAAGAGGAAGAAGAAGAAAGAATTGCTGCTCTGATCAAGCAGTAATTTTAGAGAACTCGTCGTACGACCGGGAGATTGATAGGCAGTTTACCGAAACTGTCTAATTGTGATTACAGCGCTGTGAACCTCTGCCTGTATCTGAGTTATCGGGAGTGACCATCTCCACATCGACAGTGGGAACTACACGTTACGGACCAATAATTTGAGTGAATTTTGTGATTTCATTCTGTCAGAACTTTTAGTCTGTTGAATTGTTGGACGTTGGAAGTTTTTTCATGAACTTTTGAGAAACCGCTGAAAACTTTGAAAAGTTTTTATAATCTTATTTAGATATTCTCGAAATATTTATATAGAGTGGATTCTCGTTTTAGGCTTACTCGGGCGCAGCACAAGCAAGTCTACATCATCCAAACCGACAGTGTCGAAATTCGACTAAAGTCAAACAGGTGAGTGAACGTTTATACTTATAGTATGTCCGAAAAAGATCAACAAATTAAAGATCTTAATAAGCAAGTTTCTCATTATCGGTACGAAGCGATAACCAGTAAGAAAGAGAAGGCAGAAGTTGAAAAGTCTTTGTTAGAGGCCAACAAAAAAGGTAAAATGGCCCTGGGCAGCCCCTTAGCTATCCCAAAGTTGGGATATTTCACTGGCACCAATCAAAGAGTTGAAGATTGGGTCGAGGAATTCCGTCTGCTGTGCAAAGCTTACGGAATCCCTGAGGAGCAGCAAACAAGCACAGTTCGCATGCTCCTGAAGGGTCCTGCACTTACTCGTTACAGAAGGTATACCCCAGATGTTCAAGAAAACATCGAGAAGTTGCTCAAGCAACTTGCCGAAGACTTCGGAGGAGATAAAAATGATTATAAGTATATAACCGATTTTTATCAACGTAAACAATTGTGCAATGAATCGGTCATGGAGTTCGCAAGTGAGCTCGAAAACTTATTTCGGCTGGCATATGGATCGATCGTTACGGATAAGGATGAAGCCAGTTTAAAAACGGTATTTTTAAACGGCTTGCATCCTGAAATGGGGCGTACACTTAAGCTGGTTGTTCCATCACTGCCATCAAAATGGGACGATCTGGTTAAGTTAGTATGCAAGCATGATATACCTAGATCAACAAATGAAGGTAACTCTGATGAGTTATCTAAAATACGGCAACACCTTTCAAACCTCGAAAACACGGTTCATACGCTTTCTTTGGACCAACAAGTTCAACGGGTGCGCTGGGTGCAAGGTAATAGAAGGCAACCTTCAAATTTCCGCCGCTCGTTCCCTGATCGTTATCAAGGTAGAACTAGAGCTGCGTGTAGAAATTGTCATAGAGATGATCATTTCACGGATGAATGTCGGAAACAAAGAATACCTTCAACGACCAAAGCACCACGCACTTGTTGGAATTGTGGTAGAGAGGGACATTTTGCAAGAAATTGCAAAACCTCAAAGCCAAATAAGGGGCAACCCCCTTCGCAGCCCCCCAGTAAGCATAGAATAAGGGAGGTAAAGAAAGAGGGTGGATCTGTGACGATGCATGATCTGGAGGAGTGGGAAGATGAGGAGCAGAATGCGGTAGGGTTGATTAACTGGGAAGATGAGTATGAGTCAGTAAATGCTGTTTTTGTAGACTTGAACGGACAAATTCAGGATGATAAAAACGGAATTGTTTCTGAATCTGAATTTTCTTCCAGTTACTATTATCCTCAGCATTTACTGACACAGGATACCGAGGCGGAGATAAAATCTAATGGCTTTTATTTTTCAGCCATGGACGAGCATTCGCCACAGCCCTACTGTAACCCCGAACCCCCATCCCCATGGGTGTCCGAACCACCTTCGTCCGGTGCCACAACACCCCGAGCGCGATACAGCTTGTCGGGCTCAATTCGTCAACTACGACAACAAGTGGAGTCTGCTACGGTTGCCATTAGGGAGTTCACCTCAACGGTGATGCAAGCAACAGCCACATATCCAAGTAAAGCACCGGCACGTAAACCAAGAAAACGTCACAACAAGGGCAACCGCAAACGGGTCCGGTTTAACGTCTCACAGCAGAAGGAGAAATCACAGGAAGCAAAGCCCGTGCGACGTGCCACGCCCTACCCATGGGCACAGCGACCCGTGACTCGCTCACAGAGTCGCTCAGTGGACAAGTTGGTGTTTTTATATTGTTTGGTATTACTTTGGACTGTTGCAGATTCTTACTATATGTGTGATGTTATGACAAGTGGCACCCCCATTTCAATACCGAAAACTGTAAATTGTACCCCTCCTAATGAACCGGTCGAAGTACATGATGTTTCAGTTCAAGTATTCACTTTACGAGAGGAGCCAATTTTTATTCGAGCTACTAGGTGTACCATCATCACAGATATCTCATCACAGGTATAAGGCCTTTGATATTTCCAGTTCAGTGAATAAAGGGAATTTTCTCTGAGGGTGTCGATGACGATATCTCCTCAACTTTTTTGAGAGAAGGTGATGATGATTATAAATTTCTTGATTCTGCATGAAAATGAACAAAAGAGTTTTTCAGCGTTTCGCTTTTGATATTTATATCGAATCATCGTGCGGACAAACCTACGCGGACATTGGAGTTTTAATATATAAGACTAGGGTAAACCCGTTGCTACGCAACTGAGAGTTAAGTTTACAAAGCTAACTATTTTACAATAAATATCGTAACCCGTTGTTTAAATACGTATAACTTACTTGATGCATTCAAATCTGACTCTGACGTTTTCGTTTTGATATTTGTTCAAATCAGATATTTAGAGTGAGAAAACCCAGTGGAAATTTTGGAAGCCACCCGTAAAGTTTGTGTTTTATTATGAATTGATTCTCGTCTTATTTTACAACTTATTAGCGCCTATGAAATTTGTAGCGTATTTTTTCATAAAATATCTGTTTTTTAACCCGTAATAGAACTCATACTTTAGTTGGGTAAACCCGTTGCCACAAAACTGAAAATAAGGTTACGCTGCTCATCTTTTGTACTGTAATATTAAATAACAGAACCCGATCATGTTCTTGAACAGTTTTTTTAGAAAATTTACACGAATCTACAAAATTTACAAAAGTTTAAATTTTTTTATAAAGACCAAACACCTAAAGACAACTCGTTAAGTTTGTACCTGATCACCGCTTAATTTTATGCGAAGCAAAATTTTATGTCAACACTGTAGTTGACAAATAACAATTTGTATGAAAACGGTCGAATTGATATCCCGTGGAAAAGTTTGAATACCCGCGAAATTCGCTGTGTATATTTCTTTGTGTGGAATCATGTTTTGAAAACGTCTAAAATAATTACAGCACACGACTCGTAAGTTCAGTTGCAGAAAAACAGTAAATTAAGCTTGTTGCAAAAAGTTAGAGCCACCCGTGAAGAGCTTATTTTTCTTCATGTTATATTATGTTTTACAGTCCCGTGGTAAGGAAAACTACGAATGATTAAATTACAGGATTACAGTGGAATCTGTTAAAACATCTTGGAACAACCTATGAAGTTTGAAATTCATTACCGATCATTTTTGAAAATAAGGTTACGCTGCTCATCTTTTGTACTGTAATATTCAAGAACAGAACCCGATCATCCATAAACTTTTTAAAGCTAAATTTATCATTTTCTTGAACAGTTTTGACTAAAATTTACACGATTCATTTTTACGATTATAATAAGAAAAGACCTAAAAAACAACCCGTTGAGTTTGTACTTCTAATCACCGCTTAATTTTCATTCAAAAACCCTATGAGAAAATCTCAATAACGGTAATTTATGATTGATACTTTTAAATTTTTAGATACTTTTTTTACTTTTAAATTTCAGTTGAATGCAATTTTATTTTAATGCAACTTAAAAGTTTAATGGTTGTTTTTCGATTAAAAAAAGCATTGACCATTCCCATGTTTAACAAAGTACCAGGTGGATCAATAAGTTCGTAGCCCCATATGCGAATATTGGTGTGAGCCAATCGGCACCGTATGTGCATATACTACAGGTCAACGGTACTTAACACAGCAATTTTCAGCTAGATAAAATAATGGTACGTTTTAATATAAAGCCGTTGACTTCAAACAGTCAAGATTCGATAAAATGGACGTTTTTTTCTGGAATGGAATACCATCAATAATTTTTTTCAAAACCAATAGAAACAATTGATTTTTTGCACGATGTTAGCCTATAATGTAATCTATTAAAACCCGCGCTTAGTTTTTGTGGCATTGGTTTTTAGCAACGCCAGGACCCTTCCATTTGAAATCACCACGATTTTTACCAATATTGAAATTTTCTACGTAGTAACGACAAATCCCCAACAACCAACCGTGTGTGATTGAAAGACACTTTAGTATCCAAAGAAAATAGCCGCACTTCGATTCATAAAAATTTATGTTGGCTGTTAAAAAATACAATTCTTGAGTACCCCTATTATTGCAGATTTTTGCTCTTTTTGGTTTCCATCACGTCCAGCCACGTTTCAAGCACATGCAACGTTCAATTCCACAGTCGTCTAGCGTTTTGAATGCCCCAACATTAGGGGCACATAGAACTGCATTGCATTAGGCAATTGCACTCAAGTGAAACATTGTTAAAAAATGATATATCAGCCGAACCCCGACTTTTTCACGTAATCTTGGGGTACTCGATACATTCATGAGTAACTTGAAGTGGCGAAGCGTCATAATCATATAAACTGAGATTTTTAGTACTCTTGAAGGGTTGTTTGGATGTCCCAAGTTTCAAGTAAATACGACTGCTATACGTATATGAGGCCACGAACTTTTTGATCCACCTGGTAATTGTACGGCTCTCTTATTCCAACGTTTACATAAATGCCGTTTTCACTCGTGGCAAAAAATAATTAGTTGCAATTTTAGTTGAGTTCTCTCGATATTTACAAAGTTCAGTGAATCTGAACACTCCATTGGGAGGGTGTGGATGACAGCTTTCTCCTCAACTTTAATATGAGAAGGTGATGACCATAAAAATTTGATTTCTGAAAAATAATGACGAAAAGAGTTTTTCAGAGTTTCATTTCTGATATTTATATCGATTCATCGTGTCGACAAACATACAAACCGACAAACAAACTCTATTCTTTTTATATACTAGGGTAAACCCGTTGCTACGCAACTGTACTTCAATTGTACTGAACTCAACTATTGTATTCAAACTCAGACAAAACCCATCGACTTATTCATTAGCTTCCCTTTATATAGCTCATTTACAGGAAATTATCATATGCACGATGATTTACCCGACCCATTATAGTTTGAAACCTATGAAAAAACCTATTATCACCGCATATTTTTCATTCATAAAATATAATATTTTCACCCGTCCCGTTAAAAACACAAAAATATATTTTTTTTCAAATTAAGAACATAAACACGTTTGAAGAAATTTTTCGTGAATGTTGAATGAGATTTTGATTATCTTCACCTCACAGATAACTGAGGTACATATGTCGACGAAGTGGAAGTACCGTATTATGTCTATTTCAATAAATTATGTTAATCGATTGGGAGGGTGGCGAGAAATTTTCCTTCATTGAACCTTCGAATCTTCGAATAGAGAGAGCATAAACTAAAACGTTTTCCATAAGGTTTACTCGAAAGTTTTGTTGTCCTTGTCCGTAAGTTCAGCCATTCGAGGAGGGTGCTGATGATTACATCCTTTGTTGAGAAGAAATAATTAGTGAATGAAATAAATAAATAAATAATGGATCGCAATTATCATAACCTTATCGAAATATCATGATCTTAGCCTCGGTTGAGGTACATACATTCTGGTCAGAATGAAGGGAGGGCGATGATTTATTTCGTTGTTTCCATGAAGTAATAAAAGGTTTTTAGTGTTCTTTCGTGATATTTATACTAAAGCGTGACAGACAGACAGACAGACATACATCGTCTAATTTATATATAGACTAGGGTAAACCCGTTGCTACGCAACTGTGGATTACATTTAAATAACTCGACTATTGCATTTAAACCCAGAAAAAAACTTATCTATTCGTTCATTAGCTTCTCTTCAGCCCAGGAAATCATGAGATGCATGAGGATGCGATAATTTACATACGTGTACCCGTTTAATTGAGTATCTACATAATTTTTGTAGCCAGTGTAATTTGCCTGACTCGTTAAAATTAGTTTATTTTATCAACTACACTAATCTATTTTAGCTGAACGTTGTTTAATATCAACACTCTTTTCAACAACACAACCCGTTTTTACAAATGTATCTGTCATACATAATATAAAGCATCATTATATGGGTTATTTATAGCTTAACTTGAAATTTCATTACATTTAATTTAATCGACCCTTTGACTCTAATTTCACACTGACTTGTTCAAACTGCTATCCTAAGATTAGTTCAAATTACAGTGAGAATACCCGTAGAAAAAGTTAAAGCCACCCGTGAAGTTATACACTAATTATTTTAATTAGTCTTCGTTCATATATCCGTTGAATATATATTCGTTCAAATATATATTTTTTACCCGTCCTGTAGAAACAAAAAAACAAATTTTCTTTAAACCTAAAAACATAAGCACCCGTGGCCACAACAGTTAACGGCACAATAAAACTACAATTCCAGTTGAGATCACTGATGTTTCCATTTCAAAATATGGGGAACATCTTTGGTGCTCTTATGTGAGTAGGTGATGATGATAGAATTCGTAGTTTCTGAATGTGATTATTATGAGAATGGAACATTTCGATAGAATTCGAATAAACCGATCATAAATGTTAAACAACATTTTAATTATCTTGACCTCATGGATAATTGAGGTACATTAAAGGTGAGTTGAGAAAGCGTCGGTTGAGGCAAGTTTTTGTAATGTTGAAGGGTATGTGATGATTTGTTTTAATCCTTCGATCAGGAGGGCGACGATGAATAAACCAACGGGTTCCAAATGATGAAAAGAGGTTCTGAGCGTTTCGTTTCGATCTTATATAGAGCACAGCGTGACACACACACATACACACAAACGGACATGGATTTTAATTATATAGACTAGGGTAAACCCGTTGCTACGCAACTGAGTGTTAAGTTTACAAAAAATATTATCGCAGTAAACCCGTCAACATACAGAATTAGCTTCGTTATATGTACCACGAAACGTATCAAGTTATCATTGATTCATAGTTCAAGTTATAAACTTCTAACAATATTTCTAGGAAAACATTGTATAGCCTCCCGTTGAAAACTCGCTACCCAACCCGAGATTTCAATTCATTAAACTTACCCGACACGTTAAGTTCGGAGTTTATTGTTCAAATATTTGTTGTTTTGAGATTAAATCAACTCCAGGAACACACTAAAAAGGACCCGTGGAAAAAATCAAATAACCCGCTATTTTCTATAATGAAGAATCATGTTTTACCCATCCCGTATAAAACAATTAGGACCTTCGGATAATTCGTAGTGAAGGAAAACCAGCTGAAACATTCAAACATTACCCGATCTTCTTTAATTAAAAAAGTTTTTATTTCGAACTACCACAATATTAAGCGGCATTTTAGTTAAGGTCTTTCAGTTTTCCAGTTCGGTGAATGGTAGGGTATTGATGATTTCACCGTTTGTTAAAAACGAATCATTGCGTCAATCAATAAAATTGCTCATGAAAGGCCATTATTATGACCTTCAGGAATGTTGAGATTTCAGTTTTGAAAATCAGTTGAACGGGTGTTGATGACTTCGTAATAAAAGTTGAGTTAACCAATTGAGAATAATTATGAAATCCAACACGTTAATACCTGTTGAGTTAGAGGTCAGATTTGAAAAACAACTGAAGGGGACGTGATGATTTATTTTGATTCTTCTGACATCAAGTAATAAAAGGTGTTTTAATGTTGTGTTCTGGTATTTATACTGAAGCGTGACACACACACAAACCGACATACATACATTGTCTAATTTATATATAGATAGATAGGACTAGGGTAAACCCGTTGCTACGCAACTGTGGATTAATTCAAAAAACTCAACTACCGTATTTAAACTCAGACAAACCTATCGGTTTATTCATCAGCTTCTCTTTAGCCCAGGAAATCATTAGATCCTTAATGGTGCGATAATTTATGTATACCCGTTTATTTGAACATCGACATAACTTTTTTGCTAGTGTAAACCTGACCCGTTGGAATGTGATCCATTTTAGCTGAACGGAACTAAATTTAATACACCCTGTTCATTAAGACAACCCGTTTTTTGAAATTATCTGTCATACATAAATTAGAGCAGATCATAACATGGGTAATTTATAACTATTCTGAAAATTTCATTAGATTTATTATTTTTACCCGTCTCGTGGAAAACCAAAAAACCAAATTTTGTTTAAACCTAAA
Source organism: Daptonema setosum (assembly GCA_964036265.1). Lineage (NCBI taxonomy): Eukaryota > Metazoa > Nematoda > Chromadorea > Monhysterida > Xyalidae > Daptonema > Daptonema setosum. Next base: position 87,233 of record CAXIWR010000186.1, on the reverse strand, counting down.
AACATACAGGAAGCACCCGTGGCCACAACAGTTAGTGGCACAATTAAACTACAACTCCAGTTAAGGTAAATTATGTTTCCACTTCAAAATATGGGAAACATCCTTGGGTGTCGGTCGATGACAACTTTTATGTGAGTAGGGGGTGATGATAGAATTCGTAGTTTCTGATTGTGATTAATTATGAGAATGAAACATTTCGATTAAACCGATCATAAATGTTAAACGACATTTTAATTATCTTGACCTCATCGATAATTGAGGTACATACATTGGAGGTGAGTTGAGGCATCATGTTGTGTTTGGTTCTGAAAATCGGTGTCAATTCATTGGGAAGGTGATGATGATTATTCCTCATTGAACTTTTAATCATCGTTCAATTTTTATAAATAAATGATCGAAAGAGTTTTTGAGCGATGCACCGCTGCTATTTAACCGCTTTGAGTAGACAAACATACATCTTCTACTATTTTATATATATAGACTAGGGTAAAACCCGCTGCTACGCAACTGTTTGTTAAGTTTACGAAATTCAACTATCCTAAAAACATTATGTAAACCCGTCCGTTGAATTACTAACTGTAGAAAAAACATAATGGAAGTAACCTATTTACATTTAAAGACATGGAGGTTAACCCGTTCATTAAGTTTCTAAATATCGAATTATCAGATTCAAAACGTTCTTAAGATAAGGTTGTTTTAACCCATTGAAATCAAATAGTTTGATAAAAATTTCAGCTCTGTTGGAATTAGTTTTTTTATTCTATTCAAACACAACGGAAAATGGATAAAGATACACAGAATAATACTATCCGTCTTGTCCGTCATACCCACCGGTTCATTGAACTTGCCGTATCCAATGTCGCACTTAAAAAAAAGTTTTTTCACATGAGCCCATTTGACTGTAATGTCACATTGACTTGTTCAAACTGTTGTCCTAAGATTAGTTCAAGTTACAGTGAGAATACCCGTGGAAAAGAGTTAGAGCCACCCGTGAAGTTGAACACTTATTATTATCGTCTTCGTTCTTATATCCGTTCTATAAATTCATTCAAATATATATATTCTACCCGTCCCGCAGAAAACCAAAAAACCAATTTTTATTTAACCCTAAAAAACATAAGCACGCGTGGCCACAACAGTTAGCGGCACAATAAAACTACAATTCCAGTTGAGAACAATGATGTTTCCACCAAAATATGGGGAACATCTTTGGGTGCTCTTATGTGAGTAGGTGATGATGATAGAATTCGTAATTTCTGAATGTGATAAATTATGAGAATGAAACATTTCGATATAATTCGAATAAACCGATCATAATTGTTAAACTACATTTTAATTATCTTGACCTCATGGATAATTGAGGTACATTAAAGGTGAGTTGAGGAAGCGTCGGTTGAGGTAAGTTTTTGTCATGTGGAAGGGTACGTGATGATTTGTTTAATTCTTGCGATCAAGAGGGTGACGATGAATAAACCAATTGGTTCCGAATGATGAAAAGAGGTTCTGAGCGTTTCGTTGCGATCTTATATAGAGCCTAGCGTGACACACATACAAACAAACAAACAAACATGGATTTTAAATAATAAGATTAGTCCTGATGCTAAAATTTATTTATTCGCTGACGATATTGTATATTTACGTTGTATGAAATCAGCTGATGATACCATCGATGTCCAAACAGATCTGCATTCCATTGCCAACCATATTACAACACAAAAACAATTAACTATTAATCCTCTAAAAACCCAATTTAAAATATTCAAACGCAATGGAACGGATTTGGTTGCCTCCCCTGATGTAACCATAGCAGGTACTACACTTACCTTGTCAGATAATGTCAAGTATTTAGGTGTATACATGGATTCCTGTCTCAACTACTCATATCATTCCCATATAACTTGCTCGCGAGCCAAAAAGTCATTCGGTTATTTATATCGTGTACTGCGCAAATCAATCACTACAAAACAACTAGTCAATATTTATAAACTTGTCATTCAATCAGTCCTTTTGTATGCAGCTGAAGTGGTGTATCCCACCAGTATGTGTGATCGAATCTCAATTGAGAGGGTCCAAAAATACTGTTGTAAACTTATTCTCGCTAATTTCTCCTTCACCACTACATAACCGGAATTATACACACCCCTTGGACTTATCCCGCTATATCAATCAGTGTTCACACGTAGACTATGTCTTATTAATTCATACATCCGAAACTACCGATACTGTCTGCCCAACATCTTCACACTCATTCAAAATAGCAGCAACAGAAGTAGTGGTCGTTCCAACCACTCCTGCTCCATTTTAATTCCTCGTTACAAGTACTCCCATCTCGCTCAGAGCGCCTTCTATGTCTCTATTAATGCGTATAATTTTTTACCTCAATATATTATTGATTTAAACAAAATTGCATTCAAACGTGCTGTCTCTAAAAGCACGATTTTCTCTAGTGTCCTACAACAATTAAATACCCGTGCTATTCCAACATCATCTCATATTGTCAGGAAAATTGATTTATAACTTGTCATTTATTCAACTCACCCACAACTGTTGGTTATTTACACTCGCTATCATGCTTTTTTATACATGCTTGTATTTAACCAAGGCAGAAATGCCGAACGAATGAAATGAAAAAAATTTAACCAACAACTTTAATTCTGCAATGCCACAAAATCTGAATCTAAAATACACTCGCCTAACGCTGTAGGGTAATGAATTACAAAGAAAAAAATACCGTAATTTTTTTGACACGGTAGTTTTAATAATAATGGTTTTGTTCACGTATATATCCGAGGTCTACAAATTTAAGCCGCAAATTAAAGACCTAGTGTGAAAGTACAGGGTGTTCCATTTAAAAATAAACACTTTGAATAACCCTAAAATATGCAATTTTCAATCGATTTTCAAAAATTTTGCGTCAAGTTGTAGACAATTCTTGACCATTTTGTTTTAATTTTTACTCAAGAAAATCTGGTTTGTGAATCGATTTTTATGATGGATTTCCGAACATCCCTGTTTTTCGTCATTTTCGCCTAGTCGGTGGTCGTTTCAATGTGCAGCATGACCACTGCAAACTCAAGTTCAATCATTTTTTGTTATCTGTCGGAACAAATAACGTAACTAAAACTATTTTTATAATATGTGAAACGTGGAAATCGAATTGGTGTAAACATAACAAAACGAACTGCATCATACCAGTACCCTCGACTGTGCGGCAGCACACAACACCGCAGTTAAACACCGCAACCGATATTTGACGTTTCAAGAAGAATTCTAACTAGTTCCAAGGTGATTTCTATAACATTAATCATTGCTTGAGATAGTAAAACATGTTTCAGTTTAACAGTGGTATAATAGGCTGATCAGGTTGCCAGCGCGAGCGCAAGCCTGCGGCTGCGGTGTTGAACTGCTCTGTTGTGTGCTGCCGCACAGCAGAGAGGGCTGCTAGGCTGCAGTTGGTTAAGTTAAGTTACGTTCACAAAAATTTGGTTTTCACGTCTTCTACTTTATAATAATCAAGTCAGTTACATTGTTCGTCGTAACTGCCAAAAATGGTCGAACTTGCGTTTGCAGTGATTATGCTGATAATTAAAACGACCACCTGCCACGTGGAAAAGACGAAAAACAGGGGTGTTAGCAAATCCGGCATAACTCCCGATTCGAAACTCAGATGTCTTTGAGTAAAAAAATAAACAAATGGTCAAGAATTTTCTACAACTTGGCGCAAAAATTTGAAAAATCGAATGACGATTGCGGTTCTCAGGGCGATTCAAAGTGTTCATTTTTTAATGGGACACCCTGTATATGGCCAGCTTAAGCCGGCGGCTACAAAATTAAGCCAGCGGCTACAAAATTAAGCTGTGGCTTTAAAAATTAAAACCCTTAACTACTGAAATTCGAAAAAGCTGCAGCTCTTAAACTAAAGGCTCCGGCTTTAAAATTAAGCTGCGGCTTAATTTTAGAGCTTGAGTTAATTTTGTCGAAGAAAAATTTGGTTGCAAATCGCACAGATGACCTGTCCACTAAATAAACTCAAGCTTAATTTTGAGGCCGAAGCTCAATTTTAAAACCGCAGCTTCTAGGTTTTAAGCCCCATAATTTTAGTAGTTAAGGGTTTTAAATTTAAGCCGCAGCTTAATTTTGTAGCCGCCGGCTGAAGCTGGCCCTATACTTTTACAATAGGACCGGCTTTAACCTGCGGCTTAACTTTGTAGACCTCGGATAGATACGTTACCGGGGCCAATGGCAGTTTTTCTCGATAGTATTATACTGTATGTTTGATTGAGTGAATGAGTGAATGAGTGAGTGAGTGAGTGAGTGAGGAATAAACGAGTGAATGAGTGAATGAGTGAGTGAGTTAGTGAGTGAGTGAGTGAGTGAGTGAGTGAGTGAGTGAGTGAGTGAGTGAGGGAGTGAGTGAGTGAGTGAGTGAGTGAGTGAGTGAGTGAGTAAGCTAGTAAGTGACTGAGTGAGTGAGTGAGGGAGTAAGGTAGTCAGTGAGTGAGTTAGAGTAAGCTCTTGAGTCATTGAGTAAGAGTGAGTGAGTGAGTGAGTGAGTTTTGTCGCTTCCCTCGTGAAGTGGTTAAGGCGCCGGATTCGCTCGCCGACGTTTCTGGTTCGAGCCCCGGGTTGAGACACAGCGCATTCAAGAACGTTGTTGATGATCAGTGATTGTCATTGTAAATCGGATGACCGTTATTTCACTATTGTGACTTGGTATCCTACTTGGCTATTATGGCATAGAAATGTATTCCCTCTAGACCTCCTGTTAAAATGAAGTTTTTACTGTTTCTGTATAAATGAAAATTTTGGAATCCAATGTGGCTGAAACAGCGTGAATAAGTGAACTTGAATTTTCACCGGTTTTTGGCGGCTCATAAATATTTTTCGAGGATACGCAGAGAATCATCTTTTTCGCATTCGATGCAGCTTCAGTCATTCTAGACATTCAGATAATACAATGGGTGTCAAGGTTTTAAATCTTGAGTTAATCTGATTTTCGAAGGAGCAAAAATCGTCAAAAACGTTGAAACTTTCTACATCAGTTTCTTCAAGTTTTTGTCAAAGTACGATAATTTTATCGAAAAATGTGTCGAATAGAGGTCATAATGAAATTTGATTCCGCAAATGATAGGCTAGTTTTTATGGCCATTCGATAAGTTTGTCACAAGGAATAGAGCTTTTGTGAAATTTTTCGCTAATTTTACCTCTTACATAACCCGTGGCGTTTTTTGTGTGTTTCAATAATTAGCTGAATTGAATAGCGTATCATTATTCGACATATGTAATACACATCCAGTTAAAATTTCAGTTTGATCGGACCACCCTATCGCTCATACAACGATTCTTTCTCCGTTTTGCCTGCGATTTTTGACATTTTTTTCATAAAATCCTGGAAAAATGGTGCAAATATTTATTCGATCCCCGGGACAGTTTAATAATCGTGTTCTACGCTGGAAGTTGACCTATGTACTGATTTTCAGCTTTACAGGTCTTACCCAGTTTCCATACACCATTTTTGATGAGAAAAAAAAACGGAAAATCGCATTTTCATCATTTTTGGACCTGAAAAATGAAAATCTACCCCTACGGGGTTAAAAATAGCCAAAAAGCTGTAGAATCGCACGAGAAAACCGATGGAACAGACTAGAAGTCGATACGAGGAGGCTAGATCGAGATACTCGCAAAAAAGCTTATCTCTATCGAACCATATTAAGGGTTAGGCCTAGCGGCCTACCCTTGATAACAACTGAATAAATTTGATTTGAGTGAGTGAGTGAGTGAGTGAGTGAGTGAGCGGGTGAGTAAGTGAGAGAGTGAGGATTGAGTGGGTGAGGAGAGAGTGAGGCTATATATAAGTGAGTGGGTGAATGAGAGAAGGAGTGAGTCAGTGAGTGAGTGAGTGAGTGATTGAGTGAGTGAGAGAGTTAGTGATTGGGTGAGTGAGTGAGTGAGTGAGTTAGTGATTGGGTGAGTGAGTGAGTGAGTGAGCGAGTCAGAGAGTGAGTGAGTGAGTAAGGAAATGACTATAATAAAGACTTTGAAATTGTATGGAAACTACCGTAAGTAGATTTTTGTATTCTTAACTTTTTTTTAATTAAATTTCTAGATACCTATTTTTATCTATTTCACCGACAATTTTAATTCCTTCTGGAAAAGTAAAATGTAAGATGTAGTCTATGTATCAAAATTTGGCGCGGGTAATACGAAAACCCCGGGTCCCGGACGGTAGTGCCCTTCCGTCAATTCCTCTAAGTTTCAGCTTTGCAACCATACTTCCTCAGAAAAAGTGCGTTTCCGGTAAGCTCACTGCGGTGTTTGAAAACACCAGCAGATCGCTAGTTGGCATAGTTTACGGTTAGAACTAGGGCGGTCTCTGATCGCCTTCGAACCTCTAACTTTCGTTCTTGATTAATGAAAACATTCTTGGCAAATGCTTTCGCAGTAGTGCGTCATCCGACGATCCAAGAATTTCACCTCTAACGTCGGAGTACGAATGCCCCCGTCTGTCCCTCTTAATCATTCTCTAGTGCTACGAAAACCAACAAAATAGAGCCGAAAGCCTATTCTATTATTCCATGCACGAATATTCAAGCAAATAGCTTGTTTTAAGCACTCTGATTTTTTCAAAGTAAACACGCTACTCACCCAGGTCATCCGGTTAAGAGCAACAAGGGTAAAGCAGTGATTCAGTGAAGGTCTTCAGTTCACGCCACAAAGGCAGACCTGGACGATCACAAAGATCCAACTACAAATGGACATTGGGTACAAGTGTACACTACAAAAGTACAAGTGGACTCGGGGTTTTCATACATTTTTGTGCCAAACCCCGGAGATTTGGGGGCGGAGTCAACTTTTCCGGGGAATTCCTGGGGGTTTTCGTACATTTTCATTTGTCGACCCGGGGAAATCGTATGTCATCTTTGGGGTCCGGGACGCAAGTTTTCTAACTGCACTACTCTGAGAATCCAAAATTCAACACGTGCAGTGAATGCAACCAACGCGTGCTTCTACCGTCATGTTGACACCAGCATTTATCACATATTAACCGAAGCCAGTATGGCCTGGTGGTTAGGATGTTGGCCTCGCATACGAGAGGTTCTGGGTTCAAAACCTTTTGTAAAATTTTGGTAAAATACTGGCCGCAGACGAGTTTTTTCGAAGTTTTACTATTCCCTTTGAAGTTTTATTGTTCGTTAACCCCGATAACCTATCGTGAGGCTGGCTTGTCCGAGC
>CAXIWR010000186.1:72500-75000 GCA_964036265.1 Daptonema setosum | reverse complement strand
ATTATTGGTTGATAACAAGATACCTTGACCAAGCTATATTCCTTGGTCAGTGTTTCTTGTCATCAAAAATAGTTCTCATAGACTCGTACATGAACATGTAATTCTGTAAATTCGACTCGCCTTTTTTGTTTTGGCAAGTGAAAAAAAATTTCATCGGAAATTTACACGCGCGTCACAATCAGTCAATTTTCAAATTGCCCGCCATCAACTTAACAAGTAACAAGACATCTTGAATAGGCTATAAAGCCCATATTTAGTTTCTCCAAGCAAAAATCTAGCCCAAAACGTCTGATAATGAAACATTAGTAGCCTCAAATTAAGGGTTGACACCATAGTTTAACACAGTATGACATGGGGTGATGATGATTGACGTGCGTGTTAACACTGATTGTCTGCTGTTTCATTCTCAGACAGAAGTTTTGGTTAACACTTTTGCTTGCAGAAACAACATTTGGGCTATACTAGAGGTTTTCTTCTAAAAGACGACCAGAACGATTGTGGACGGTAATACGTACGCGGGCCGTACATCGGAATGGGCAGGGTATGAGACGAAATCGCATTACAATCGGATTCAGTGATTTGCATGATATGCAGTTGTGAATCCGACTTGGTGCACGACTCCATCCATATCATCATCCGCTCCTGTGCCATCGGTAACGTAGAGCCATCCGATTCTGAGGTCAACCATTCGCATGTCGTTGTTGCCTGTAAAAACTTATTTTAAAGCCTGTAAACTGTTTCTGCAAGCGAAAATATTCCTCAAAACGTCTGATAATGAAACATCAGACAATCAGCCTTAAAACATCAATCATCATCACCCCATTGTGGTAAATTATGGTGTCAACCGAGTTGAGTTGAGGCTAGTGATGTTTCATTATCAGATGTTTTGGGCAATATTTTTGGTTGCAGAAACTACATACGGGGCTTCATAACCTGAAGATACAAATGCGATTACATCATTAAAATGATATTAAATTTTTTATCTTTTTTTCTCTTTTTTCTTATCTGTTTTTGGTTTTGATTAAATGATGAGACCTCAATACCGCTTCTTCTACATTAGTGTTTTTTTTATATTTAGTCGAAACACCACTCAAAATTGTTTAACCCTTTCAATTCTATTGGCATTGTCTTAAGGCTATGGCTGGTTTATTGTTACTGCTTGACCATTGATCTCACATCGTCCCTGTGCGCATGTGAAACGTTATTGAAGACTTTGGCAGCAGTTTTACAATAACTGCGCGGCGATGAACTATTTTATTTCTCGTTCAGAAATTTTAAAATGCATTGGTGAAACTAATCCTGAAATTGAATAGTTGAGTTTGTAAGTTAATGAGTAAAAAGCGACCATGAAACTGAGCTTAATGTTTCACGTTCGCGCAGGGACACTGCAAAACCCAGGCAGTAACAATTAGGCAACCATACCATATGTATTAGGAAAATCGTTACATTGTTACATGGTGGGTTCAGTGTTACACAGCATGCATGTGGAACAGTTAGTCTCATTAATTTGGTTATGATGAAAAAAATGTGAGACACGGTTAAATGAATCAGGTTTAGTTCAAAGTTGAGAAAATCATGCAGCACCTTGAAATGATGGTTTATCCGAAACAAACCGATAGCCTAATTTTTCGAGAAATTTATTTGGCTGGGAAATTGTTCCGAGTATTAAAAGCAGTTCAAAAGAGTATTGCTGGGGTAATAATCTTCATGTTAGAAACAAAACTAAGTTTACAAAACGCGCCCGTATATCTGCCAGCAAAAATATTGCACAAAACGTCTGATAATGAAACATCACTTGTCTCAACTCAACTCGGTTGACATCATGGTTTAACACACAGTATAGCACGTGTTGTCTGATGGTTCCATAACAGACGTTTTGGGCGGTATTTTGCTGCATAAACAACATACAGGCTTTAGATTCAAAGAGAGCAAGTAATATGTAAGAAACCAGAAAAGTTATACGACAAAGGAATAGGTCAAACCACAGCTTGGGGGAAATATGTAAGTACATAAGCTCGTTTCATGTGGTCAGTGTTTGTGATAATGGAATGTAATAAATCATGTGATAAAAACAGTAAAAATCGATAAAAAAAAGGTTCAAGACCGCAAATCAGATCAACAGGTACAATAACCATGCAATTCATTAAATGTTGTCCATTCGTAAACTGCAGAACGTTGTAACGCTGTGAAAAAAAATTTCTCAATTTTATTAATTTGCGAAGTACATTTGTATGTAAACATGTAAGTCAATGACTTCTTCATCTTTGTCGCCTTCTAATCGAGAAAACTGTTTTTTTTCATCAATAAAAAAAAACAACGGGTAGATTTTTTCTCTACAGAAGGCAGAAATTATGAACAAAGCAAGTGCACACATTTGACCAAAAAGGTGAAAAATTTATCAAGTGTTTTGGAAACTGGAAAAAACCAGAACGCATGCTTTTTGCTACGGTAGTGACTCGATTCGACTCGATAGTTTTTCGATTAAGGGGTCCGGCAAGAC
>CAXIWR010000186.1:65000-67500 GCA_964036265.1 Daptonema setosum | reverse complement strand
ACAACATCTATGCGTGTTTCAGTCTGCAGCAATCTTTGTGTGGGGGTGTGGCAAACATGTCCAGTGAGGCACCCGATTGTCGCCCTTCATTGACCGATCCTCAGCACCTTCTTTAACACGATGTAGATGTTGTTTTTAACAGTAAAGAAACGAATTATAAAAGTTTTAAGTTAGGCAAAAAACAAAAGTTTATGACATTACAACTTTCTTAGCTTGTAGTGTCGTGTTGTTTCTCTATATTCTGAGCACTTTACTTGAACGTGTTGCAAACCTGTTGAGCTTACTTAATCGCCGAACCAGAGAGCTGATCAAAATTATTTTATGACTTTTCAAGAGCACGATACGTTAAGTCATGTCATGATGACAATCATCAAGTCGGAGTATCAACTCAAGTGTTTTTTTTCAAGTCGGAGTGTGAACGTGTTTCATCAAACTTGACGTGAGCAAAAATTACTTGCCCCAGTTGAAAGTAAAGTTTTGTTTTCGAGTATTTCAGAGCACGTTACAGCAACTGTTTGTCTGAATGACGGACTTAACATCGCCTCAGTGAGCCACGATTTTTCTTCGTGAGTCCAATTACCTCATCATTGACAGCTTTCGTCTCAGGAGTAACTATGACGTTGTTGTTTTTGTTTTTGTTGTTGTTGTTGTTGTTGTTGTAGATGTTGTTGTTGTTGTTGTTGTTGTTGTTGTTGTTGTTGTTGTTGTTGTTGTTGTTGTTGTTGTTGTTGTTGTTGTTGTTGTTGTTGTTGTTGTTGTTGTTGTTGTTGTTGTTGTTGTTGTTGTTGTTGTTGTTGTTGTTGTTGTTGTTGTTGTTGTTGTTGTTGTTGTTGTTGTTGTTGTTGTTGTTGTTGTTGTTGTTGTTGTTGTTGTTGTTGTTGTTGTTGTTGTTGTTGTTGTTGTTGTTGTTGTTGTTGTTGTTGTTGTTGTTGTTGTTGTTGTTGTTGTTGTTGTTGTTGTTGTTGTTGTTGTCATTCAGTCAGTCCGTCAGTCAGTCAGTCCGTCGGTCAGTTAGTCAGTCAGTCAGTGTGTGTGTGTGTTAGTGGGTGAGTGAGTCAGTGTACATACTAAGGGGAGTTCATTACAACTTTTTGAGCACATAGAAGATTCACTCACTTGAGGGTCATGGAGACAATATTTCACGTCGCAGTGCACGGTTTAGTGGCATAGCTTGTTATTATCTCGCGCTTTGTTGAAAAACATGTATTGCAACAAGCCAGTCTCGTCAGTTTTGTTTAGAAAGCGTTTAAATGGTTTAAACGTCTGTTTGAACACGAGGAGTTGGTTTGCACTGTGCGTTGACTCTTTTTGGAGGTCGCTTGTATGCTGAGGCTGTTTGTATGAGAGTCCGACGTGCGTTATAATAGTCGTTAGGTAACGTTTCTCAGACGGAGAAAATAATTTTGTTTAAGTAGTCACTACTCACGTGTGACTTCGAGAGTTAACGGTGTCTTTTTGAAGTTCCACAGCCGTACGATGCTGATGGATCCTTAAATTTAACGGTTTCACGCCGGTGAATTATACTTCAAGTGGCTGCATTGTCAATTTTCGAAGATAGTTTATACGCCTACCATGGTGTTGACGGATAACGGAGAAACCGGGTTGGACTCGGGAGAGGGAGCCTGATGAACGGCTAACGGTCTAAGTATTCAGTGATATGCTTTTGATTGAAAGTTATTTTATAACCCTGGAAAACTGTGTAACCTCAAGTGTTAAACAGTAAAAAAATCGTTGGCTTTTCCTAAACGATTGATGTGAGCAACTGTTTCGGGTATACCCGCAAACAAAAAGTATGTCTACGTTTGGTATCCAAGTAAGTGCTCTGATAAAATAAAATCTTGGGACAACATCTATGAGTGTTTCAGTCTGCAGCAAGCTTTGTGTGGGGGTGTGACAAACATGACCAGTGAGGCTGCCCGATTGTCGCCCTTCATTGACCGAACCTCAGCACCTTCTTTAACACTAAGTAGATGTTGTTTTTAACAGTAAAGAAACAAATTATGAAAGTTTTAAGCTAGGCAAAAAAGCAAAAACATCATGATAGTACAACTTTCTTAGCTTGTAGTGTCGTGTTGTTTCCCTTATATTCAGAGCACTTTGCTTGAACGTGTTGCAAACCTGTTGAGCTTACTTAATCGCCGAACCTGAGAGCAACTTGTAACTGTTGGTTATGATCGGCGAAATATCCTTCAAGTGTCTGCATTTAATAACGGAGAATCAGGGTTTAACTCCGGAGAGAGAGCCTGAAGAACGACTAACGATCAAAGTGTTCAATTCAGTGATACGCTTTCGATCAGAAATTCTTTTATCAGTTTTCAAGAGCACGAAATGGTAAGTCATGCCATGATGACAATCATCAAGTCGGAGTATCAACTTAAGTATTTTTCAAGTCGGAGTGTCAACGTGTTTCATCATTATCTCAAGTTTGTTTGATGATCGCCAATTTTGACGTGAGCAGAAATTACTTGCCCCAGTTGAAAGTAAAATTTTGTTTTCGAGT
>CAXIWR010000186.1:47500-50000 GCA_964036265.1 Daptonema setosum | reverse complement strand
ACGTCTGTTTGAACACGAGGAGTTGGTTTGCACTGTGCGTTGACTCTTTTTGGAGGTCGCTTGTATGCTGAGGCTGTTTGTATGAGAGTCCGACGTGCGTTATAATAGTCGTTAGGTAACGTTTCTCAGACGGAGAAAATAATTTTGTTTAAGTAGTCACTACTCACGTGTGACTTCGAGAGTTAACGGTGTCTTTTTGAAGTTCCACAGCCGTACGATGCTGATGGATCCTTAAATTTAACGGTTTCACGCCGGTGAATTATACTTCAAGTGGCTGCATTGTCAATTTTCGAAGATAGTTTATACGCCTACCATGGTGTTGACGGATAACGGAGAAACCGGGTTGGACTCGGGAGAGGGAGCCTGATGAACGGCTAACGGTCTAAGTATTCAGTGATATGCTTTTGATTGAAAGTTATTTTATAACCCTGGAAAACTGTGTAACCTCAAGTGTTAAACAGTAAAAAAATCGTTGGCTTTTCCTAAACGATTGATGTGAGCAACTGTTTCGGGTATACCCGCAAACAAAAAGTATGTCTACGTTTGGTATCCAAGTAAGTGCTCTGATAAAATAAAATCTTGGGACAACATCTATGAGTGTTTCAGTCTGCAGCAAGCTTTGTGTGGGGGTGTGACAAACATGACCAGTGAGGCTGCCCGATTGTCGCCCTTCATTGACCGAACCTCAGCACCTTCTTTAACACTATGTAGATGTTGTTTTTAACAGTAAAGAAACAAATTATGAAAGTTTTAAGCTAGGCAAAAAAGCAAAAACATCATGATAGTACAACTTTCTTAGCTTGTAGTGTCGTGTTGTTTCCCTTATATTCAGAGCACTTTGCTTGAACGTGTTGCAAACCTGTTGAGCTTACTTAATCGCCGAACCTGAGGGCAACTTGTAACTGTTGGTTATGATCGGCGAAATATCCTTCAAGTGTCTGCATTTAATAACGGAGAATCAGGGTTTAACTCCGGAGAGAGAGCCTGAAGAACGACTAACGATCAAAGTGTTCAATTCAGTGATACGCTTTCGATCAGAAATTCTTTTATCAGTTTTCAAGAGCACGAAATGGTAAGTCATGCCATGATGACAATCATCAAGTCGGAGTATCAACTTAAGTATTTTTCAAGTCGGAGTGTCAACGTGTTTCATCATTATCTCAAGTTTGTTTGATGATCGCCAATTTTGACGTGAGCAGAAATTACTTGCCCCAGTTGAAAGTAAATTTTTGTTTTCGAGTACTTCAGAGCACGTTACAGCAACTGTTTGTCTGAATGACGGACTTAACATCGCCTCAGTGAGCCACGATTTTTCTTCGTGAGTCCAATTACCTCATCATTGACAGCTTTCGTCTCAGGAGTAACTATGACGTTGTTGTTTTTGTTGTTGTTGTTGTTGTTGTTGTTGTTGTTGTTGTTGTTGTTGTTGTTGTTGTTGTTGTTGTTGTTGTTGTTGTTGTTGTTGTTGTTGTTGTTGTTGTCATTCAGTCAGTCCGTCAGTCAGTCAGTCCGTCGGTCAGTTAGTCAGTCAGTCAGTGTGTGTGTGTGTTAGTGGGTGAGTGAGTCAGTGTACATACTAAGGGGAGTTCATTACAACTTTTTGAGCACATAGAAGATTCACTCACTTGAGGGTCATGGAGACAATATTTCACGTCGCAGTGCACGGTTTAGTGGCATAGCTTGTTATTATCTCGCGCTTTGTTGAAAAACATGTATTGCAACAAGCCAGTCTCGTCAGTTTTGTTTAGAAAGCGTTTAAATGGTTTAAACGTCTGTTTGAACACGAGGAGTTGGTTTGCACTGTGCGTTGACTCTTTTTGGAGGTCGCTTGTATGCTGAGGCTGTTTGTATGAGAGTCCGACGTGCGTTATAATAGTCGTTAGGTAACGTTTCTCAGACGGAGAAAATAATTTTGTTTAAGTAGTCACTACTCACGTGTGACTTCGAGAGTTAACGGTGTCTTTTTGAAGTTCCACAGCCGTACGATGCTGATGGATCCTTAAATTTAACGGTTTCACGCCGGTGAATTATACTTCAAGTGGCTGCATTGTCAATTTTCGAAGATAGTTTATACGCCTACCATGGTGTTGACGGATAACGGAGAAACCGGGTTGGACTCGGGAGAGGGAGCCTGATGAACGGCTAACGGTCTAAGTATTCAGTGATATGCTTTTGATTGAAAGTTATTTTATAACCCTGGAAAACTGTGTAACCTCAAGTGTTAAACAGTAAAAAAATCGTTGGCTTTTCCTAAACGATTGATGTGAGCAACTGTTTCGGGTATACCCGCAAACAAAAAAGTATGTCTACGTTTGGTATCCAAGTAAGTGCTCTGATAAAATAAAATCTTGGGACAACATCTATGAGTGTTTCAGTCTGCAGCAAGCTTTGTGTGGGGGTGGGACAAACATGACCAGTGAGGCTGCCCGATTGTCGCCCTTCATTGACCGAACCTCAGCACCTTCTTTAACACTATGTAGATGTTGTTTTTAACAGTAAA
>CAXIWR010000186.1:25000-42500 GCA_964036265.1 Daptonema setosum | reverse complement strand
GATCCTTAAATAAAACGGTTTCACGCCGGTGAATTATACTTCAAGTGGCTGCATTGTCAATTTTCGAAGATAGTTTATACGCCTACCATGGTGTTGACGGATAACGGAGAAACCGGGTTGGACTCGGGAGAGGGAGCCTGATGAACGGCTAACGGTCTAAGTATTCAGTGATATGCTTTTGATTGAAAGTTATTTTATAACCCTGGAAAACTGTGTAACCTCAAGTGTTAAACAGTAACAAAATCGTTGGCTTTTCCTAAACGATTGATGTGAGCAACTGTTTCGGGTATACCCGCAAACAAAAAGTATGTCTACGTTTGGTATCCAAGTAAGTGCTCTGATAAAATAAAATCTTGGGACAACATCTATGAGTGTTTCAGTCTGCAGCAAGCTTTGTGTGGGGGTGTGACAAACATGACCAGTGAGGCTGCCCGATTGTCGCCCTTCATTGACCGAACCTCAGCACCTTCTTTAACACTATGTAGATGTTGTTTTTAACAGTAAAGAAACAAATTATGAAAGTTTTAAGCTAGGCAAAAAAGCAAAAACATCATGATAGTACAACTTTCTTAGCTTGTAGTGTCGTGTTGTTTCCCTTATATTCAGAGCACTTTGCTTGAACGTGTTGCAAACCTGTTGAGCTTACTTAATCGCCGAACCTGAGGGCAACTTGTAACTGTTGGTTATGATCGGCGAAATATCCTTCAAGTGTCTGCATTTAATAACGGAGAATCAGGGTTTAACTCCGGAGAGAGAGCCTGAAGAACGACTAACGATCAAAGTGTTCAATTCAGTGATACGCTTTCGATCAGAAATTCTTTTATCAGTTTTCAAGAGCACGAAATGGTAAGTCATGCCATGATGACAATCATCAAGTCGGAGTATCAACTTAAGTATTTTTCAAGTCGGAGTGTCAACGTGTTTCATCATTATCTCAAGTTTGTTTGATGATCGCCAATTTTGACGTGTGCAGAAATTACTTGCCCCAGTTGAAAGTAAAATTTTGTTTTCGAGTACTTCAGAGCACGTTACAGCAACTGTTTGTCTGAATGACGGACTTAACATCGCCTCAGTGAGCCACGATTTTTCTTCGTGAGTCCAATTACCTCATCATTGACAGCTTTCGTCTCAGGAGTAACTATGACGTTGTTGTTTTTGTTTTTGTTGTTGTTGTTGTTGTTGTTGTTGTTGTTGTTGTTGTTGTTGTTGTTGTTGTTGTTGTTGTTGTTGTTGTTGTTGTTGTTGTTGTTGTTGTCATTCAGTCAGTCCGTCAGTCAGTCAGTCCGTCGGTCAGTTAGTCAGTCAGTCAGTGTGTGTGTGTGTTAGTGGGTGAGTGAGTCAGTGTACATACTAAGGGGAGTTCATTACAACTTTTTGAGCACATAGAAGATTCACTCACTTGAGGGTCATGGAGACAATATTTCACGTCGCAGTGCACGGTTTAGTGGCATAGCTTGTTATTATCTCGCGCTTTGTTGAAAAACATGTATTGCAACAAGCCAGTCTCGTCAGTTTTGTTTAGAAAGCGTTTAAATGGTTTAAACGTCTGTTTGAACACGAGGAGTTGGTTTGCACTGTGCGTTGACTCTTTTTGGAGGTCGCTTGTATGCTGAGGCTGTTTGTATGAGAGTCCGACGTGCGTTATAATAGTCGTTAGGTAACGTTTCTCAGACGGAGAAAATAATTTTGTTTAAGTAGTCACTACTCACGTGTGACTTCGAGAGTTAACGGTGTCTTTTTGAAGTTCCACAGCCGTACGATGCTGATGGATCCTTAAATTTAACGGTTTCACGCCGGTGAATTATACTTCAAGTGGCTGCATTGTCAATTTTCGAAGATAGTTTATACGCCTACCATGGTGTTGACGGATAACGGAGAAACCGGGTTGGACTCGGGAGAGGGAGCCTGATGAACGGCTAACGGTCTAAGTATTCAGTGATATGCTTTTGATTGAAAGTTATTTTATAACCCTGGAAAACTGTGTAACCTCAAGTGTTAAACAGTAAAAAAATCGTTGGCTTTTCCTAAACGATTGATGTGAGCAACTGTTTCGGGTATACCCGCAAACAAAAAGTATGTCTACGTTTGGTATCCAAGTAAGTGCTCTGATAAAATAAAATCTTGGGACAACATCTATGAGTGTTTCAGTCTGCAGCAAGCTTTGTGTGGGGGTGTGACAAACATGACCAGTGAGGCTGCCCGATTGTCGCCCTTCATTGACCGAACCTCAGCACCTTCTTTAACACTATGTAGATGTTGTTTTTAACAGTAAAGAAACAAATTATGAAAGTTTTAAGCTAGGCAAAAAAGCAAAAACATCATGATAGTACAACTTTCTTAGCTTGTAGTGTCGTGTTGTTTCCCTTATATTCAGAGCACTTTGCTTGAACGTGTTGCAAACCTGTTGAGCTTACTTAATCGCCGAACCTGAGGGCAACTTGTAACTGTTGGTTATGATCGGCGAAATATCCTTCAAGTGTCTGCATTTAATAACGGAGAATCAGGGTTTAACTCCGGAGAGAGAGCCTGAAGAACGACTAACGATCAAAGTGTTCAAATTCAGTGATACGCTTTCGATCAGAAATTCTTTTATCAGTTTTCAAGAGCACGAAATGGTAAGTCATGCCATGATGACAATCATCAAGTCGGAGTATCAACTTAAGTATTTTTCAAGTCGGAGTGTCAACGTGTTTCAGCATTATCTCAAGTTTGTTTGATGATCGCCAATTTTGACGTGAGCAGAAATTACTTGCCCCAGTTGAAAGTAAAATTTTGTTTTCGAGTACTTCAGAGCACGTTACAGCAACTGTTTGTCTGAATGACGGACTTAACATCGCCTCAGTGAGCCACGATTTTTCTTCGTGAGTCCAATTACCTCATCATTGACAGCTTTCGTCTCAGGAGTAACTATGACGTTGTTGTTTTTGTTTTTGTTGTTGTTGTTGTTGTTGTTGTTGTTGTTGTTGTTGTTGTTGTTGTTGTTGTTGTTGTTGTTGTTGTTGTTGTTGTTGTCATTCAGTCAGTCCGTCAGTCAGTCAGTCCGTCGGTCAGTTAGTCAGTCAGTCAGTGTGTGTGTGTGTTAGTGGGTGAGTGAGTCAGTGTACATACTAAGGGGAGTTCATTACAACTTTTTGAGCACATAGAAGATTCACTCACTTGAGGGTCATGGAGACAATATTTCACGTCGGCAGTGCACGGTTTAGTGGCATAGCTTGTTATTATCTCGCGCTTTGTTGAAAAACATGTATTGCAACAAGCCAGTCTCGACAGTTTTGTTTAGAAAGCGTTTAAATGGTTTAAACGTCTGTTTGAACACGAGGAGTTGGTTTTCACTGTGCGTTGACTCTTTTTGGAGGTCGCTTGTATGCTGAGGCTGTTTGTATGAGAGTCCGACGTGCGTTATAATAGTCGTTAGGTAACGTTTCTCAGACGGAGAAAATAATTTTGTTTAAGTAGTCACTACTCACGTGTGACTTCGAGAGTTAATGGTGTCTTTTTGAAGTTCCACAGCCGTACGATGCTGATGGATCCTTAAATAAAACGGTTTCACGCCGGTGAATTATACTTCAAGTGGCTGCATTGTCAATTTTCGAAGATAGTTTATACGCCTACCATGGTGTTGACGGATAACGGAGAAACCGGGTTGGACTCGGGAGAGGGAGCCTGATGAACGGCTAACGGTCTAAGTATTCAGTGATATGCTTTTGATTGAAAGTTATTTTATAACCCTGGAAAACTGTGTAACCTCAAGTGTTAAACAGTAAAAAAATCGTTGGCTTTTCCTAAACGATTGATGTGAGCAACTGTTTCGGGTATACCCGCAAACAAAAAGTATGTCTACGTTTGGTATCCAAGTAAGTGCTCTGATAAAATAAAATCTTGGGACAACATCTATGAGTGTTTCAGTCTGCAGCAAGCTTTGTGTGGGGGTGTGACAAACATGACCAGTGAGGCTGCCCGATTGTCGCCCTTCATTGACCGAACCTCAGCACCTTCTTTAACACTATGTAGATGTTGTTTTTAACAGTAAAGAAACAAATTATGAAAGTTTTAAGCTAGGCAAAAAAGCAAAAACATCATGATAGTACAACTTTCTTAGCTTGTAGTGTCGTGTTGTTTCCCTTATATTCAGAGCACTTTGCTTGAACGTGTTGCAAACCTGTTGAGCTTACTTAATCGCCGAACCTGAGGGCAACTTGTAACTGTTGGTTATGATCGGCGAAATATCCTTCAAGTGTCTGCATTTAATAACGGAGAATCAGGGTTTAACTCCGGAGAGAGAGCCTGAAGAACGACTAACGATCAAAGTGTTCAATTCAGTGATACGCTTTCGATCAGAAATTCTTTTATCAGTTTTCAAGAGCACGAAATGGTAAGTCATGCCATGATGACAATCATCAAGTCGGAGTATCAACTTAAGTATTTTTCAAGTCGGAGTGTCAACGTGTTTCATCATTATCTCAAGTTTGTTTGATGATCGCCAATTTTGACGTGAGCAGAAATTACTTGCCCCAGTTGAAAGTAAAATTTTGTTTTCGAGTACTTCAGAGCACGTTACAGCAACTGTTTGTCTGAATGACGGACTTAACATCGCCTCAGTGAGCCACGATTTTTCTTCGTGAGTCCAATTACCTCATCATTGACAGCTTTCGTCTCAGGAGTAACTATGACGTTGTTGTTTTTGTTTTTGTTGTTGTTGTTGTTGTTGTTGTTGTTGTTGTTGTTGTTGTTGTTGTTGTTGTTGTTGTTGTTGTTGTTGTTGTTGTTGTTGTTGTTGTTGTCATTCAGTCAGTCCGTCAGTCAGTCAGTCCGTCGGTCAGTTAGTCAGTCAGTCAGTGTGTGTGTGTGTTAGTGGGTGAGTGAGTCAGTGTACATACTAAGGGGAGTTCATTACAACTTTTTGAGCACATAGAAGATTCACTCACTTGAGGGTCATGGAGACAATATTTCACGTCGCAGTGCACGGTTTAGTGGCATAGCTTGTTATTATCTCGCGCTTTGTTGAAAAACATGTATTGCAACAAGCCAGTCTCGTCAGTTTTGTTTAGAAAGCGTTTAAATGGTTTAAACGTCTGTTTGAACACGAGGAGTTGGTTTGCACTGTGCGTTGACTCTTTTTGGAGGTCGCTTGTATGCTGAGGCTGTTTGTATGAGAGTCCGACGTGCGTTATAATAGTCGTTAGGTAACGTTTCTCAGACGGAGAAAATAATTTTGTTTAAGTAGTCACTACTCACGTGTGACTTCGAGAGTTAACGGTGTCTTTTTGAAGTTCCACAGCCGTACGATGCTGATGGATCCTTAAATTTAACGGTTTCACGCCGGTGAATTATACTTCAAGTGGCTGCATTGTCAATTTTCGAAGATAGTTTATACGCCTACCATGGTGTTGACGGATAACGGAGAAACCGGGTTGGACTCGGGAGAGGGAGCCTGATGAACGGCTAACGGTCTAAGTATTCAGTGATATGCTTTTGATTGAAAGTTATTTTATAACCCTGGAAAACTGTGTAACCTCAAGTGTTAAACAGTAAAAAAATCGTTGGCTTTTCCTAAACGATTGATGTGAGCAACTGTTTCGGGTATACCCGCAAACAAAAAGTATGTCTACGTTTGGTATCCAAGTAAGTGCTCTGATAAAATAAAATCTTGGGACAACATCTATGAGTGTTTCAGTCTGCAGCAAGCTTTGTGTGGGGGTGTGACAAACATGACCAGTGAGGCTGCCCGATTGTCGCCCTTCATTGACCGAACCTCAGCACCTTCTTTAACACTATGTAGATGTTGTTTTTAACAGTAAAGAAACAAATTATGAAAGTTTTAAGCTAGGCAAAAAAGCAAAAACATCATGATAGTACAACTTTCTTAGCTTGTAGTGTCGTGTTGTTTCCCTTATATTCAGAGCACTTTGCTTGAACGTGTTGCAAACCTGTTGAGCTTACTTAATCGCCGAACCTGAGGGCAACTTGTAACTGTTGGTTATGATCGGCGAAATATCCTTCAAGTGTCTGCATTTAATAACGGAGAATCAGGGTTTAACTCCGGAGAGAGAGCCTGAAGAACGACTAACGATCAAAGTGTTCAATTCAGTGATACGCTTTCGATCAGAAATTATTTTATCAGTTTTCAAGAGCACGAAATGGTAAGTCATGCCATGATGACAATCATCAAGTCGGAGTATCAACTTAAGTATTTTTCAAGTCGGAGTGTCAACGTGTTTCATCATTATCTCAAGTTTGTTTGATGATCGCCAATTTTGACGTGAGCAGAAATTACTTGCCCCAGTTGAAAGTAAAATTTTGTTTTCGAGTACTTCAGAGCACGTTACAGCAACTGTTTGTCTGAATGACGGACTTAACATCGCCTCAGTGAGCCACGATTTTTCTTCGTGAGTCCAATTACCTCATCATTGACAGCTTTCGTCTCAGGAGTAACTATGACGTTGTTGTTTTTGTTTTTGTTGTTGTTGTTGTTGTTGTTGTTGTTGTTGTTGTTGTTGTTGTTGTTGTTGTTGTTGTTGTTGTTGTTGTTGTTGTTGTTGTTGTTGTTGTTGTCATTCAGTCAGTCCGTCAGTCAGTCAGTCCGTCGGTCAGTTAGTCAGTCAGTCAGTGTGTGTGTGTGTTAGTGGGTGAGTGAGTCAGTGTACATACTAAGGGGAGTTCATTACAACTTTTTGAGCATATAGAAGATTCACTCACTTGAGGGTCATGGAGACAATATTTCACGTCGCAGTGCACGGTTTAGTGGCATAGCTTGTTATTATCTCGCGCTTTGTTGAAAAACATGTATTGCAACAAGCCAGTCTCGTCAGTTTTGTTTAGAAAGCGTTTAAATGGTTTAAACGTCTGTTTGAACACGAGGAGTTGGTTTGCACTGTGCGTTGACTCTTTTTGGAGGTCGCTTGTATGCTGAGGCTGTTTGTATGAGAGTCCGACGTGCGTTATAATAGTCGTTAGGTAACGTTTCTCAGACGGAGAAAATAATTTTGTTTAAGTAGTCACTACTCACGTGTGACTTCGAGAGTTAACGGTGTCTTTTTGAAGTTCCACAGCCGTACGATGCTGATGGATCCTTAAATTTAACGGTTTCACGCCGGTGAATTATACTTCAAGTGGCTGCATTGTCAATTTTCGAAGATAGTTTATACGCCTACCATGGTGTTGACGGATAACGGAGAAACCGGGTTGGACTCGGGAGAGGGAGCCTGATGAACGGCTAACGGTCTAAGTATTCAGTGATATGCTTTTGATTGAAAGTTATTTTATAACCCTGGAAAACTGTGTAACCTCAAGTGTTAAACAGTAAAAAAATCGTTGGCTTTTCCTAAACGATTGATGTGAGCAACTGTTTCGGGTATACCCGCAAACAAAAAGTATGTCTACGTTTGGTATCCAAGTAAGTGCTCTGATAAAATAAAATCTTGGGACAACATCTATGAGTGTTTCAGTCTGCAGCAAGCTTTGTGTGGGGGTGGGACAAACATGACCAGTGAGGCTGCCCGATTGTCGCCCTTCATTGACCGAACCTCAGCACCTTCTTTAACACTATGTAGATGTTGTTTTTAACAGTAAAGAAACAAATTATGAAAGTTTTAAGCTAGGCAAAAAAGCAAAAACATCATGATAGTACAACTTTCTTAGCTTGTAGTGTCGTGTTGTTTCCCTTATATTCAGAGCACTTTGCTTGAACGTGTTGCAAACCTGTTGAGCTTACTTAATCGCCGAACCTGAGAGCAACTTGTAACTGTTGGTTATGATCGGCGAAATATCCTTCAAGTGTCTGCATTTAATAACGGAGAATCAGGGTTTAACTCCGGAGAGAGAGCCTGAAGAACGACTAACGATCAAAGTGTTCAATTCAGTGATACGCTTTCGATCAGAAATTCTTTTATCAGTTTTCAAGAGCACGAAATGGTAAGTCATGCCATGATGACAATCATCAAGTCGGAGTATCAACTTAAGTATTTTTCAAGTCGGAGTGTCAACGTGTTTCATCATTATCTCAAGTTTGTTTGATGATCGCCAATTTTGACGTGAGCAGAAATTACTTGCCCCAGTTGAAAGTAAAATTTTGTTTTCGAGTACTTCAGAGCACGTTACAGCAACTGTTTGTCTGAATGACGGACTTAACATCGCCTCAGTGAGCCACGATTTTTCTTCGTGAGTCCAATTACCTCATCATTGACAGCTTTCGTCTCAGGAGTAACTATGACGTTGTTGTTTTTGTTTTTGTTGTTGTTGTTGTTGTTGTTGTTGTTGTTGTTGTTGTTGTTGTTGTTGTTGTTGTTGTTGTTGTTGTTGTTGTTGTTGTTGTTGTTATTGTTGTTGTCATTCAGTCAGTCCGTCAGTCAGTCAGTCCGTCGGTCAGTTAGTCAGTCAGTCAGTGTGTGTGTGTGTTAGTGGGTGAGTGAGTCAGTGTACATACTAAGGGGAGTTCATTACAACTTTTTGAGCACATAGAAGATTCACTCACTTGAGGGTCATGGAGACAATATTTCACGTCGGCAGTGCACGGTTTAGTGGCATAGCTTGTTATTATCTCGCGCTTTGTTGAAAAACATGTATTGCAACAAGCCAGTCTCGTCAGTTTTGTTTAGAAAGCGTTTAAATGGTTTAAACGTCTGTTTGAACACGAGGAGTTGGTTTGCACTGTGCGTTGACTCTTTTTGGAGGTAGCTTGTATGCTGAGGCTGTTTGTATGAGAGTCCGACGTGCGTTATAATAGTCGTTAGGTAACGTTTCTCAGACGGAGAAAATAATTTTGTTTAAGTAGTCACTACTCACGTGTGACTTCGAGAGTTAACGGTGTCTTTTTGAAGTTCCACAGCCGTACGATGCTGATGGATCCTTAAATTTAACGGTTTCACGCCGGTGAATTATACTTCAAGTGGCTGCATTGTCAATTTTCGAAGATAGTTTATACGCCTACCATGGTGTTGACGGATAACGGAGAAACCGGGTTGGACTCGGGAGAGGGAGCCTGATGAACGGCTAACGGTCTAAGTATTCAGTGATATGCTTTTGATTGAAAGTTATTTTATAACCCTGGAAAACTGTGTAACCTCAAGTGTTAAACAGTAAAAAAATCGTTGGCTTTTCCTAAACGATTGATGTGAGCAACTGTTTCGGGTATACCCGCAAACAAAAAGTATGTCTACGTTTGGTATCCAAGTAAGTGCTCTGATAAAATAAAATCTTGGGACAACATCTATGAGTGTTTCAGTCTGCAGCAAGCTTTGTGTGGGGGTGTGACAAACATGACCAGTGAGGCTGCCCGATTGTCGCCCTTCATTGACCGAACCTCAGCACCTTCTTTAACACTATGTAGATGTTGTTTTTAACAGTAAAGAAACAAATTATGAAAGTTTTAAGCTAGGCAAAAAAGCAAAAACATCATGATAGTACAACTTTCTTAGCTTGTAGTGTCGTGTTGTTTCCCTTATATTCAGAGCACTTTGCTTGAACGTGTTGCAAACCTGTTGAGCTTACTTAATCGCCGAACCTGAGGGCAACTTGTAACTGTTGGTTATGATCGGCGAAATATCCTTCAAGTGTCTGCATTTAATAACGGAGAATCAGGGTTTAACTCCGGAGAGAGAGCCTGAAGAACGACTAACGATCAAAGTGTTCAATTCAGTGATACGCTTTCGATCAGAAATTCTTTTATCAGTTTTCAAGAGCACGAAATGGTAAGTCATGCCATGATGACAATCATCAAGTCGGAGTATCAACTTAAGTATTTTTCAAGTCGGAGTGTCAACGTGTTTCATCATTATCTCAAGTTTGTTTGATGATCGCCAATTTTGACGTGAGCAGAAATTACTTGCCCCAGTTGAAAGTAAAATTTTGTTTTCGAGTACTTCAGAGCACGTTACAGCAACTGTTTGTCTGAATGACGGACTTAACATCGCCTCAGTGAGCCACGATTTTTCTTCGTGAGTCCAATTACCTCATCATTGACAGCTTTCGTCTCAGGAGTAACTATGACGTTGTTGTTTTTGTTTTTGTTGTTGTTGTTGTTGTTGTTGTTGTTGTTGTTGTTGTTGTTGTTGTTGTTGTTGTTGTTGTTGTTGTTGTTGTTGTTGTTGTTGTTGTTGTCATTCAGTCAGTCCGTCAGTCAGTCAGTCCGTCGGTCAGTTAGTCAGTCAGTCAGTGTGTGTGTGTGTTAGTGGGTGAGTGAGTCAGTGTACATACTAAGGGGAGTTCATTACAACTTTTTGAGCACATAGAAGATTCACTCACTTGAGGGTCATGGAGACAATATTTCACGTCGCAGTGCACGGTTTAGTGGCATAGCTTGTTATTATCTCGCGCTTTGTTGAAAAACATGTATTGCAACAAGCCAGTCTCGTCAGTTTTGTTTAGAAAGCGTTTAAATGGTTTAAACGTCTGTTTGAACACGAGGAGTTGGTTTGCACTGTGCGTTGACTCTTTTTGGAGGTCGCTTGTATGCTGAGGCTGTTTGTATGAGAGTCCGACGTGCGTTATAATAGTCGTTAGGTAACGTTTCTCAGACGGAGAAAATAATTTTGTTTAAGTAGTCACTACTCACGTGTGACTTCGAGAGTTAACGGTGTCTTTTTGAAGTTCCACAGCCGTACGATGCTGATGGATCCTTAAATTTAACGGTTTCACGCCGGTGAATTATACTTCAAGTGGCTGCATTGTCAATTTTCGAAGATAGTTTATACGCCTACCATGGTGTTGACGGATAACGGAGAAACCGGGTTGGACTCGGGAGAGGGAGCCTGATGAACGGCTAACGGTCTAAGTATTCAGTGATATGCTTTTGATTGAAAGTTATTTTATAACCCTGGAAAACTGTGTAACCTCAAGTGTTAAACAGTAAAAAAATCGTTGGCTTTTCCTAAACGATTGATGTGAGCAACTGTTTCGGGTATACCCGCAAACAAAAAGTATGTCTACGTTTGGTATCCAAGTAAGTGCTCTGATAAAATAAAATCTTGGGACAACATCTATGAGTGTTTCAGTCTGCAGCAAGCTTTGTGTGGGGGTGTGACAAACATGACCAGTGAGGCTGCCCGATTGTCGCCCTTCATTGACCGAACCTCAGCACCTTCTTTAACACTATGTAGATGTTGTTTTTAACAGTAAAGAAACAAATTATGAAAGTTTTAAGCTAGGCAAAAAAGCAAAAACATCATGATAGTACAACTTTCTTAGCTTGTAGTGTCGTGTTGTTTCCCTTATATTCAGAGCACTTTGCTTGAACGTGTTGCAAACCTGTTGAGCTTACTTAATCGCCGAACCTGAGGGCAACTTGTAACTGTTGGTTATGATCGGCGAAATATCCTTCAAGTGTCTGCATTTAATAACGGAGAATCAGGGTTTAACTCCGGAGAGAGAGCCTGAAGAACGACTAACGATCAAAGTGTTCAATTCAGTGATACGCTTTCGATCAGAAATTCTTTTATCAGTTTTCAAGAGCACGAAATGGTAAGTCATGCCATGATGACAATCATCAAGTCGGAGTATCAACTTAAGTATTTTTCAAGTCGGAGTGTCAACGTGTTTCATCATTATCTCAAGTTTGTTTGATGATCGCCAATTTTGACGTGAGCAGAAATTACTTGCCCCAGTTGAAAGTAAAATTTTGTTTTCGAGTACTTCAGAGCACGTTACAGCAACTGTTTGTCTGAATGACGGACTTAACATCGCCTCAGTGAGCCACGTTTTTCTTCGTGAGTCCAATTACCTCATCATTGACAGCTTTCGTCTCAGGAGTAACTATGACGTTGTTGTTTTTGTTTTTGTTGTTGTTGTTGTTGTTGTTGTTGTTGTTGTTGTTGTTGTTGTTGTTGTTGTTGTTGTTGTTGTTGTTGTTGTTGTTGTTGTTGTTGTTGTCATTCAGTCAGTCCGTCAGTCAGTCAGTCCGTCGGTCAGTTAGTCAGTCAGTCAGTGTGTGTGTGTGTTAGTGGGTGAGTGAGTCAGTGTACATACTAAGGGGAGTTCATTACAACTTTTTGAGCACATAGAAGATTCACTCACTTGAGGGTCATGGAGACAATATTTCACGTCGCAGTGCACGGTTTAGTGGCATAGCTTGTTATTATCTCGCGCTTTGTTGAAAAACATGTATTGCAACAAGCCAGTCTCGTCAGTTTTGTTTAGAAAGCGTTTAAATGGTTTAAACGTCTGTTTGAACACGAGGAGTTGGTTTGCACTGTGCGTTGACTCTTTTTGGAGGTCGCTTGTATGCTGAGGCTGTTTGTATGAGAGTCCGACGTGCGTTATAATAGTCGTTAGGTAACGTTTCTCAGACGGAGAAAATAATTTTGTTTAAGTAGTCACTACTCACGTGTGACTTCGAGAGTTAACGGTGTCTTTTTGAAGTTCCACAGCCGTACGATGCTGATGGATCCTTAAATTTAACGGTTTCACGCCGGTGAATTATACTTCAAGTGGCTGCATTGTCAATTTTCGAAGATAGTTTATACGCCTACCATGGTGTTGACGGATAACGGAGAAACCGGGTTGGACTCGGGAGAGGGAGCCTGATGAACGGCTAACGGTCTAAGTATTCAGTGATATGCTTTTGATTGAAAGTTATTTTATAACCCTGGAAAACTGTGTAACCTCAAGTGTTAAACAGTAAAAAAATCGTTGGCTTTTCCTAAACGATTGATGTGAGCAACTGTTTCGGGTATACCCGCAAACAAAAAGTATGTCTACGTTTGGTATCCAAGTAAGTGCTCTGATAAAATAAAATCTTGGGACAACATCTATGAGTGTTTCAGTCTGCAGCAAGCTTTGTGTGGGGGTGTGACAAACATGACCAGTGAGGCTCCCCGATTGTCGCCCTTCATTGACCGAACCTCAGCACCTTCCTTAGCACTATGTAGATGTTGTTTTTAACAGTAAAGAAACAAATTATGAAAGTTTTAAGCTAGGCAAAAAAGCAAAAACATCATGATAGTACAACTTTCTTAGCTTGTAGTGTCGTGTTGTTTCCCTTATATTCAGAGCACTTTGCTTGAACGTGTTGCAAACCTGTTGAGCTTACTTAATCGCCGAACCTGAGGGCAACTTGTAACTGTTGGTTATGATCGGCGAAATATCCTTCAAGTGTCTGCATTTAATAACGGAGAATCAGGGTTTAACTCCGGAGAGAGAGCCTGAAGAACGACTAACGATCAAAGTGTTCAATTCAGTGATACGCTTTCGATCAGAAATTCTTTTATCAGTTTTCAAGAGCACGAAATGGTAAGTCATGCCATGATGACAATCATCAAGTCGGAGTATCAACTTAAGTATTTTTCAAGTCGGAGTGTCAACGTGTTTCATCATTATCTCAAGTTTGTTTGATGATCGCCAATTTTGACGTGAGCAGAAATTACTTGCCCCAGTTGAAAGTAAAATTTTGTTTTCGAGTACTTCAGAGCACGTTACAGCAACTGTTTGTCTGAATGACGGACTTAACATCGCCTCAGTGAGCCACGATTTTTCTTCGTGAGTCCAATTACCTCATCATTGACAGCTTTCGTCTCAGGAGTAACTATGACGTTGTTGTTTTTGTTTTTGTTGTTGTTGTTGTTGTTGTTGTTGTTGTTGTTGTTGTTGTTGTTGTTGTTGTTGTTGTTGTTGTTGTTGTTGTTGTTGTCATTCAGTCAGTCCGTCAGTCAGTCAGTCCGTCGGTCAGTTAGTCAGTCAGTCAGTGTGTGTGTGTGTTAGTGGGTGAGTGAGTCAGTGTACATACTAAGGGGAGTTCATTACAACTTTTTGAGCACATAGAAGATTCACTCACTTGAGGGTCATGGAGACAATATTTCACGTCGCAGTGCACGGTTTAGTGGCATAGCTTGTTATTATCTCGCGCTTTGTTGAAAAACATGTATTGCAACAAGCCAGTCTCGTCAGTTTTGTTTAGAAAGCGTTTAAATGGTTTAAACGTCTGTTTGAACACGAGGAGTTGGTTTGCACTGTGCGTTGACTCTTTTTGGAGGTCGCTTGTATGCTGAGGCTGTTTGTATGAGAGTCCGACGTGCGTTATAATAGTCGTTAGGTAACGTTTCTCAGACGGAGAAAATAATTTTGTTTAAGTAGTCACTACTCACGTGTGACTTCGAGAGTTAACGGTGTCTTTTTGAAGTTCCACAGCCGTACGATGCTGATGGATCCTTAAATTTAACGGTTTCACGCCGGTGAATTATACTTCAAGTGGCTGCATTGTCAATTTTCGAAGATAGTTTATACGCCTACCATGGTGTTGACGGATAACGGAGAAACCGGGTTGGACTCGGGAGAGGGAGCCTGATGAACGGCTAACGGTCTAAGTATTCAGTGATATGCTTTTGATTGAAAGTTATTTTATAACCCTGGAAAACTGTGTAACCTCAAGTGTTAAACAGTAAAAAAATCGTTGGCTTTTCCTAAACGATTGATGTGAGCAACTGTTTCGGGTATACCCGCAAACAAAAAGTATGTCTACGTTTGGTATCCAAGTAAGTGCTCTGATAAAATAAAATCTTGGGACAACATCTATGAGTGTTTCAGTCTGCAGCAAGCTTTGTGTGGGGGTGTGACAAACATGACCAGTGAGGCTGCCCGATTGTCGCCCTTCATTGACCGAACCTCAGCACCTTCTTTAACACTATGTAGATGTTGTTTTTAACAGTAAAGAAACAAATTATGAAAGTTTTAAGCTAGGCAAAAAAGCAAAAACATCATGATAGTACAACTTTCTTAGCTTGTAGTGTCGTGTTGTTTCCCTTATATTCAGAGCACTTTGCTTGAACGTGTTGCAAACCTGTTGAGCTTACTTAATCGCCGAACCTGAGGGCAACTTGTAACTGTTGGTTATGATCGGCGAAATATCCTTCAAGTGTCTGCATTTAATAACGGAGAATCAGGGTTTAACTCCGGAGAGAGAGCCTGAAGAACGACTAACGATCAAAGTGTTCAATTCAGTGATACGCTTTCGATCAGAAATTCTTTTATCAGTTTTCAAGAGCACGAAATGGTAAGTCATGCCATGATGACAATCATCAAGTCGGAGTATCAACTTAAGTATTTTTCAAGTCGGAGTGTCAACGTGTTTCATCATTATCTCAAGTTTGTTTGATGATCGCCAATTTTGACGTGAGCAGAAATTACTTGCCCCAGTTGAAAGTAAAATTTTGTTTTCGAGTACTTCAGAGCACGTTACAGCAACTGTTTGTCTGAATGACGGACTTAACATCGCCTCAGTGAGCCACGTTTTTCTTCGTGAGTCCAATTACCTCATCATTGACAGCTTTCGTCTCAGGAGTAACTATGACGTTGTTGTTTTTGTTTTTGTTGTTGTTGTTGTTGTTGTTGTTGTTGTTGTTGTTGTTGTTGTTGTTGTTGTTGTTGTTGTTGTTGTTGTTGTTGTTGTTGTTGTTGTTGTCATTCAGTCAGTCCGTCAGTCAGTCAGTCCGTCGGTCAGTTAGTCAGTCAGTCAGTGTGTGTGTGTGTTAGTGGGTGAGTGAGTCAGTGTACATACTAAGGGGAGTTCATTACAACTTTTTGAGCACATAGAAGATTCACTCACTTGAGGGTCATGGAGACAATATTTCACGTCGCAGTGCACGGTTTAGTGGCATAGCTTGTTATTATCTCGCGCTTTGTTGAAAAACATGTATTGCAACAAGCCAGTCTCGTCAGTTTTGTTTAGAAAGCGTTTAAATGGTTTAAACGTCTGTTTGAACACGAGGAGTTGGTTTGCACTGTGCGTTGACTCTTTTTGGAGGTCGCTTGTATGCTGAGGCTGTTTGTATGAGAGTCCGACGTGCGTTATAATAGTCGTTAGGTAACGTTTCTCAGACGGAGAAAATAATTTTGTTTAAGTAGTCACTACTCACGTGTGACTTCGAGAGTTAACGGTGTCTTTTTGAAGTTCCACAGCCGTACGATGCTGATGGATCCTTAAATTTAACGGTTTCACGCCGGTGAATTATACTTCAAGTGGCTGCATTGTCAATTTTCGAAGATAGTTTATACGCCTACCATGGTGTTGACGGATAACGGAGAAACCGGGTTGGACTCGGGAGAGGGAGCCTGATGAACGGCTAACGGTCTAAGTATTCAGTGATATGCTTTTGATTGAAAGTTATTTTATAACCCTGGAAAACTGTGTAACCTCAAGTGTTAAACAGTAAAAAAATCGTTGGCTTTTCCTAAACGATTGATGTGAGCAACTGTTTCGGGTATACCCGCAAACAAAAAGTATGTCTACGTTTGGTATCCAAGTAAGTGCTCTGATAAAATAAAATCTTGGGACAACATCTATGAGTGTTTCAGTCTGCAGCAAGCTTTGTGTGGGGGTGGGACAAACATGACCAGTGAGGCTGCCCGATTGTCGCCCTTCATTGACCGAACCTCAGCACCTTCTTTAACACTATGTAGATGTTGTTTTTAACAGTAAAGAAACAAATTATGAAAGTTTTAAGCTAGGCAAAAAAGCAAAAACATCATGATAGTACAACTTTCTTAGCTTGTAGTGTCGTGTTGTTTCCCTTATATTCAGAGCACTTTGCTTGAACGTGTTGCAAACCTGTTGAGCTTACTTAATCGCCGAACCTGAGAGCAACTTGTAACTGTTGGTTATGATCGGCGAAATATCCTTCAAGTGTCTGCATTTAATAACGGAGAATCAGGGTTTAACTCCGGAGAGAGAGCCTGAAGAACGACTAACGATCAAAGTGTTCAATTCAGTGATACGCTTTCGATCAGAAATTCTTTTATCAGTTTTCAAGAGCACGAAATGGTAAGTCATGCCATGATGACAATCATCAAGTCGGAGTATCAACTTAAGTATTTTTCAAGTCGGAGTGTCAACGTGTTTCATCATTATCTCAAGTTTGTTTGATGATCGCCAATTTTGACGTGAGCAGAAATTACTTGCCCCAGTTGAAAGTAAAATTTTGTTTTCGAGTACTTCAGAGCACGTTACAGCAACTGTTTGTCTGAATGACGGACTTAACATCGCCTCAGTGAGCCACGATTTTTCTTCGTGAGTCCAATTACCTCATCATTGACAGCTTTCGTCTCAGGAGTAACTATGACGTTGTTGTTTTTGTTTTTGTTGTTGTTGTTGTTGTTGTTGTTGTTGTTGTTGTTGTTGTTGTTGTTGTTGTTGTTGTTGTTGTTGTTGTTGTTGTTGTTGTTGTTGTTGTTGTTGTTATTGTTGTTGTCATTCAGTCAGTCCGTCAGTCAGTCAGTCCGTCGGTCAGTTAGTCAGTCAGTCAGTGTGTGTGTGTTAGTGGGTGAGTGAGTCAGTGTACATACTAAGGGGAGTTCATTACAACTTTTTGAGCACATAGAAGATTCACTCACTTGAGGGTCATGGAGACAATATTTCACGTCGGCAGTGCACGGTTTAGTGGCATAGCTTGTTATTATCTCGCGCTTTGTTGAAAAACATGTATTGCAACAAGCCAGTCTCGTCAGTTTTGTTTAGAAAGCGTTTAAATGGTTTAAACGTCTGTTTGAACACGAGGAGTTGGTTTGCACTGTGCGTTGA
>CAXIWR010000186.1:7500-20000 GCA_964036265.1 Daptonema setosum | reverse complement strand
CCTCAGTGAGCCACGATTTTTCTTCGTGAGTCCAATTACCTCATCATTGACAGCTTTCGTCTCAGGAGTAACTATGACGTTGTTGTTTTTGTTTTTGTTGTTGTTGTTGTTGTTGTTGTTGTTGTTGTTGTTGTTGTTGTTGTTGTTGTTGTTGTTGTTGTTGTTGTTGTTGTTGTTGTTGTTGTTGTTGTTGTTGTTGTTGTTGTTGTTGTTGTCATTCAGTCAGTCCGTCAGTCAGTCAGTCCGTCGGTCAGTTAGTCAGTCAGTCAGTGTGTGTGTGTGTTAGTGGGTGAGTGAATCAGTGTATATACTAAGGGGAGTTCATTACAACTTTTTGAGCACATAGAAGATTCACTCACTTGAGGGTCATGGAGACAATATTTCACGTCGGCAGTGCACGGTTTAGTGGCATAGCTTGTTATTATCTCGCGCTTTGTTGAAAAACATGTATTGCAACAAGCCAGTCTCGTCAGTTTTGTTTAGAAAGCGTTTAAATGGTTTAAACGTCTGTTTGAACACGAGGAGTTGGTTTGCACTGTGCGTTGACTCTTTTTGGAGGTCGCTTGTATGCTGAGGCTGTTTGTATGAGAGTCCGACGTGCGTTATAATAGTCGTTAGGTAACGTTTCTCAGACGGAGAAAATAATTTTGTTTAAGTAGTCACTACTCACGTGTGACTTCGAGAGTTAACGGTGTCTTTTTGAAGTTCCACAGCCGTACGATGCTGATGGATCCTTAAATTTAACGGTTTCACGCCGGTGAATTATACTTCAAGTGGCTGCATTGTCAATTTTCGAAGATAGTTTATACGCCTACCATGGTGTTGACGGATAACGGAGAAACCGGGTTGGACTCGGGAGAGGGAGCCTGATGAACGGCTAACGGTCTAAGTATTCAGTGATATGCTTTTGATTGAAAGTTATTTTATAACCCTGGAAAACTGTGTAACCTCAAGTGTTAAACAGTAAAAAAATCGTTGGCTTTTCCTAAACGATTGATGTGAGCAACTGTTTCGGGTATACCCGCAAACAAAAAGTATGTCTACGTTTGGTATCCAAGTAAGTGCTCTGATAAAATCTTGGGACAACATCTATGAGTGTTTCAGTCTGCAGCAAGCTTTGTGTGGGGGTGTGACAAACATGACCAGTGAGGCTCCCCGATTGTCGCCCTTCATTGACCGAACCTCAGCACCTTCCTTAGCACTATGTAGATGTTGTTTTTAACAGTAAAGAAACAAATTATGAAAGTTTTAAGCTAGGCAAAAAAGCAAAAACATCATGATAGTACAACTTACTTCGCTTGTAGTGTCGTGTTGTTTCCCTTATATTCAGAGCACTTTGCTTGAACGTGTTGCAAACCTGTTGAGCTTACTTAATCGCCGAACCTGAGAGCAACTTGTAACTGTTGGTTATGATCGGCGAAATATCCTTCAAGTGTCTGCATTTAATAACGGAGAATCAGGGTTTAACTCCGGAGAGAGAGCCTGAAGAACGACTAACGATCAAAGTGTTCAATTCAGTGATACGCTTTCGATCAGAAATTCTTTTATCAGTTTTCAAGAGCACGAAATGGTAAGTCATGCCATGATGACAATCATCAAGTCGGAGTATCAACTTAAGTATTTTTCAAGTCGGAGTGTCAACGTGTTTCATCATTATCTCAAGTTTGTTTGATGATCGCCAATTTTGACGTGAGCAGAAATTACTTGCCCCAGTTGAAAGTAAAATTTTGTTTTCGAGTACTTCAGAGCACGTTACAGCAACTGTTTGTCTGAATGACGGACTTAACATCGCCTCAGTGAGCCACGATTTTTCTTCGTGAGTCCAATTACCTCATCATTGACAGCTTTCGTCTCAGGAGTAACTATGACGTTGTTGTTTTTGTTTTTGTTGTTGTTGTTGTTGTTGTTGTTGTTGTTGTTGTTGTTGTTGTTGTTGTTGTTGTTGTTGTTGTTGTTGTTGTTGTTGTTGTTGTTGTTGTTGTTGTTGTTGTTGTTGTTGTTATTCAGTCAGTCCGTCAGTCAGTCAGTCCGTCGGTCAGTTAGTCAGTCAGTCAGTGTGTGTGTGTGTTAGTGGGTGAGTGAGTCAGTGTACATACTAAGGGGAGTTCATTACAACTTTTTGAGCACATAGAAGATTCACTCACTTGAGGGTCATGGAGACAATATTTCACGTCGGCAGTGCACGGTTTAGTGGCATAGCTTGTTATTATCTCGCGCTTTGTTGAAAAACATGTATTGCAACAAGCCAGTCTCGTCAGTTTTGTTTAGAAAGCGTTTAAATGGTTTAAACGTCTGTTTGAACACGAGGAGTTGGTTTGCACTGTGCGTTGACTCTTTTTGGAGGTCGCTTGTATGCTGAGGCTGTTTGTATGAGAGTCCGACGTGCGTTATAATAGTCGTTAGGTAACGTTTCTCAGACGGAGAAAAATAATTTTGTTTAAGTAGTCACTACTCACGTGTGACTTCGAGAGTTAACGGTGTCTTTTTGAAGTTCCACAGCCGTACGATGCTGATGGATCCTTAAATTTAACGGTTTCACGCCGGTGAATTATACTTCAAGTGGCTGCATTGTCAATTTTCGAAGATAGTTTATACGCCTACCATGGTGTTGACGGATAACGGAGAAACCGGGTTGGACTCGGGAGAGGGAGCCTGATGAACGGCTAACGGTCTAAGTATTCAGTGATATGCTTTTGATTGAAAGTTATTTTATAACCCTGGAAAACTGTAACCTCACGTGTTAAACAGTAAAAAAATCGTTGGCTTTTCCTAAACGATTGATGTGAGCAACTGTTTCGGGTATACCCGCAAACAAAAAGTATGTCTACGTTTGGTATCCAAGTAAGTGCTCTGATAAAATAAAATCTTGGGACAACATCTATGAGTGTTTCAGTCTGCAGCAAGCTTTGTGTGGGGGTGTGACAAACATGACCAGTGAGGCTGCCCGATTGTCGCCCTTCATTGACCGAACCTCAGCACCTTCTTTAACACTATGTAGATGTTGTTTTTAACAGTAAAGAAACAAATTATGAAAGTTTTAAGCTAGGCAAAAAAGCAAAAACAACATGATAGTACAACTTTCTTAGCTTGTAGTGTCGTGTTGTTTCCTTTATATTCAGAGCACTTTGCTTGAACGTGTTGCAAACCTGTTGAGCTTACTTAATCGCCGAACCTGAGAGCAACTTGTAACTGTTGGTTATGATCGGCGAAATATCCTTCAAGTGTCTGCATTTAATAACGGAGAATCAGGGTTTAACTCCGGAGAGAGAGCCTGAAGAACGACTAACGATCAAAGTGTTCAATTCAGTGATACGCTTTCGATCAGAAATTCTTTTATCAGTTTTCAAGAGCACGAAATGGTAAGTCATGCCATGATGATAATCATCAAGTCGAGTCGGAGTATCAACTTAAGTATTTTTCAAGTTGGAGTGTCAACGTGTGTCATCATTATCTCAAGTTTGTTTGATGATCGCCAATTTTGACGTGAGCAGAAATTACTTGCCCCAGTTGAAAGTAAAATTTTGTTTTCGAGTATTTCAGAGCACGTTACAGCAGTACCTCATCATTGACAGCTTTCGTCTCAGGAGTAACTATGACGTTGTTGTTTTTGTTTTTGTTGTTGTTGTTGTTGTTGTTGTTGTTGTTGTTGTTGTTGTTGTTGTTGTTGTTGTTGTTGTTGTTGTTGTTGTTGTTGTTGTTGTTGTTGTTGTTGTTGTTGTTGTTGTTGTTGTTGTTGTTGTTGTTGTTGTCATTCAGTCAGTCCGTCAGTCAGTCAGTCCGTCGGTCAGTTAGTCAGTCAGTCAGTGTGTGTGTGTGTTAGTGGGTGAGTGAGTCAGTGTACATACTAAGGGGAGTTCATTACAACTTTTTGAGCACATAGAAGATTCACTCACTTGAGGGTCATGGAGACAATATTTCACGTCGGCAGTGCACGGTTTAGTGGCATAGCTTGTTATTATCTCGCGCTTTGTTGAAAAACATGTATTGCAACAAGCCAGTCTCGTCAGTTTTGTTTAGAAAGCGTTTAAATGGTTTAAACGTCTGTTTGAACACGAGGAGTTGGTTTGCACTGTGCGTTGACTCTTTTTGGAGGTTGCTTGTATGCTGAGGCTGTTTGTATGCTGAGGCTGTTTGTATGTGCGTTATAATAGTCGTTAGGTAACGTTTCTCAGACGGAGAAAATAATTTTGTTTAAGTAGTCACTACTCACGTGTGACTTCGAGAGTTAACGGTGTCTTTTTGAAGTTCCACAGCCGTACGATGCTGATGGATCCTTAAATTTAACGGTTTCACGCCGGTGAATTATACTTCAAGTGGCTGCATTGTCAATTTTCGAAGATAGTTTATACGCCTACCATGGTGTTGACGGATAACGGAGAAACCGGGTTGGACTCGGGAGAGGGAGCCTGATGAACGGCTAACGGTCTAAGTATTCAGTGATATGCTTTTGATTGAAAGTTATTTTATAACCCTGGAAAACTGTGTAACCTCAAGTGTTAAACAGTAAAAAAATCGTTGGCTTTTCCTAAACGATTGATGTGAGCAACTGTTTCGGGTATACCCGCAAACAAAAAGTATGTCTACGTTTGGTATCCAAGTAAGTGCTCTGATAAAATAAAATCTTGGGACAACATCTATGAGTGTTTCAGTCTGCAGCAAGCTTTGTGTGGGGGTGTGACAAACATGACCAGTGAGGCTGCCCGATTGTCGCCCTTCATTGACCGAACCTCAGCACCTTCTTTAACACTATGTAGATGTTGTTTTTAACAGTAAAGAAACAAATTATGAAAGTTTTAAGCTAGGCAAAAAAGCAAAAACATCATGATAGTACAACTTTCTTAGCTTGTAGTGTCGTGTTGTTTCCCTTATATTCAGAGCACTTTGCTTGAACGTGTTGCAAACCTGTTGAGCTTACTTAATCGCCGAACCTGAGAGCAACTTGTAACTGTTGGTTATGATCGGCGAAATATCCTTCAAGTGTCTGCATTTAATAACGGAGAATCAGGGTTTAACTCCGGAGAGAGAGCC
Source organism: Daptonema setosum (assembly GCA_964036265.1). Taxonomy (NCBI): domain Eukaryota; kingdom Metazoa; phylum Nematoda; class Chromadorea; order Monhysterida; family Xyalidae; genus Daptonema; species Daptonema setosum. The sequence goes on along the minus strand of CAXIWR010000186.1, from coordinate 14,972 downwards.
TGAAGAACGACTAACGATCAAAGTGTTCAATTCAGTGATACGCTTTCGATCAGAAATTCTTTTATCAGTTTTCAAGAGCACGAAATGGTAAGTCATGCCATGATGACAATCATCAAGTCGGAGTATCAACTTAAGTATTTTTCAAGTCGGAGTGTCAACGTGTTTCATCATTATCTCAAGTTTGTTTGATGATCGCCAATTTTGACGTGAGCAGAAATTACTTGCCCCAGTTGAAAGTAAAATTTTGTTTTCGAGTACTTCAGAGCACGTTACAGCAACTGTTTGTCTGAATGACGGACTTAACATCGCCTCAGTGAGCCACGATTTTTCTTCGTGAGTCCAATTACCTCATCATTGACAGCTTTCGTCTCAGGAGTAACTATGACGTTGTTGTTTTTGTTTTTGTTTTTGTTGTTGTTGTTGTTGTTGTTGTTGTTGTTGTTGTTGTTGTTGTTGTTGTTGTTGTTGTTGTTGTTGTTGTTGTTGTTGTTGTTGTTGTTGTTGTTGTTGTTGTTGTTGTTGTTGTTGTTGTTGTTGTTGTTGTTGTTGTTGTTGTTGTTGTCATTCAGTCAGTCCGTCAGTCAGTCAGTCCGTCGGTCAGTTAGTCAGTCAGTCAGTGTGTGTGTGTGTTAGTGGGTGAGTGAGTCAGTGTACATACTAAGGGGAGTTCATTACAACTTTTTGAGCACATAGAAGATTCACTCACTTGAGGGTCATGGAGACAATATTTCACGTCGGCAGTGCACGGTTTAGTGGCATAGCTTGTTATTATCTCGCGCTTTGTTGAAAAACATGTATTGCAACAAGCCAGTCTCGTCAGTTTTGTTTAGAAAGCGTTTAAATGGTTTAAACGTCTGTTTGAACACGAGGAGTTGGTTTGCACTGTGCGTTGACTCTTTTTGGAGGTTGCTTGTATGCTGAGGCTGTTTGTATGCTGAGGCTGTTTGTATGTGCGTTATAATAGTCGTTAGGTAACGTTTCTCAGACGGAGAAAATAATTTTGTTTAAGTAGTCACTACTCACGTGTGACTTCGAGAGTTAACGGTGTCTTTTTGAAGTTCCACAGCCGTACGATGCTGATGGATCCTTAAATTTAACGGTTTCACGCCGGTGAATTATACTTCAAGTGGCTGCATTGTCAATTTTCGAAGATAGTTTATACGCCTACCATGGTGTTGACGGATAACGGAGAAACCGGGTTGGACTCGGGAGAGGGAGCCTGATGAACGGCTAACGGTCTAAGTATTCAGTGATATGCTTTTGATTGAAAGTTATTTTATAACCCTGGAAAACTGTGTAACCTCAAGTGTTAAACAGTAAAAAAATCGTTGGCTTTTCCTAAACGATTGATGTGAGCAACTGTTTCGGGTATACCCGCAAACAAAAAGTATGTCTACGTTTGGTATCCAAGTAAGTGCTCTGATAAAATAAAATCTTGGGACAACATCTATGAGTGTTTCAGTCTGCAGCAAGCTTTGTGTGGGGGTGTGACAAACATGACCAGTGAGGCTGCCCGATTGTCGCCCTTCATTGACCGAACCTCAGCACCTTCTTTAACACTATGTAGATGTTGTTTTTAACAGTAAAGAAACAAATTATGAAAGTTTTAAGCTAGGCAAAAAAGCAAAAACATCATGATAGTACAACTTTCTTAGCTTGTAGTGTCGTGTTGTTTCCCTTATATTCAGAGCACTTTGCTTGAACGTGTTGCAAACCTGTTGAGCTTACTTAATCGCCGAACCTGAGAGCAACTTGTAACTGTTGGTTATGATCGGCGAAATATCCTTCAAGTGTCTGCATTTAATAACGGAGAATCAGGGTTTAACTCCGGAGAGAGAGCCTGAAGAACGACTAACGATCAAAGTGTTCAATTCAGTGATACGCTTTCGATCAGAAATTCTTTTATCAGTTTTCAAGAGCACGAAATGGTAAGTCATGCCATGATGATAATCATCAAGTAGAGTCGGAGTATCAACTTAAGTATTTTTCAAGTTGGAGTGTCAACGTGTTTCATCATTATCTCAAGTTTGTTTGATGATCGCCAATTTTGACGTGAGCAGAAATTACTTGCCCCAGTTGAAAGTAAAATTTTGTTTTCGAGTATTTCAGAGCACGTTACAGCAACTGTTTGTCTGAATGACGGACTTAACATCGCCTCAGTGAGCCACGATTTTTCTTCGTGAGTCCAATTACCTCATCATTGACAGCTTTCGTCTCAGGAGTAACTATGACGTTGTTGTTTTTGTTTTTGTTGTTGTTGTTGTTGTTGTTGTTGTTGTTGTTGTTGTTGTTGTTGTTGTTGTTGTTGTTGTTGTTGTTGTTGTTGTTGTTGTTGTTGTTGTTGTCATTCAGTCAGTCCGTCAGTCAGTCAGTCCGTCGGTCAGTTAGTCAGTCAGTCAGTGTGTGTGTGTGTGTTAGTGGGTGAGTGAGTCAGTGTACATACTAAGGGGAGTTCATTACAACTTTTTGAGCACATAGAAGATTCACTCACTTGAGGGTCATGGAGACAATATTTCACGTCGGCAGTGCACGGTTTAGTGGCATAGCTTGTTATTATCTCGCGCTTTGTTGAAAAACATGTATTGCAACAAGCCAGTCTCGTCAGTTTTGTTTAGAAAGCGTTTAAATGGTTTAAACGTCTGTTTGAACACGAGGAGTTGGTTTGCACTGTGCGTTGACTCTTTTTGGAGGTCGCTTGTATGCTGAGGCTGTTTGTATGAGAGTCCGACGTGCGTTATAATAGTCGTTAGGTAACGTTTCTCAGACGGAGAAAATAATTTTGTTTAAGTAGTCACTACTCACGTGTGACTTCGAGAGTTAACGGTGTCTTTTTGAAGTTCCACAGCCTTACGATGCTGATGGATCCTTAAATTTAACGGTTTCACGCCGGTGAATTATACTTCAAAGGCTGCATTGTCAATTTTCGAAGATAGTTTATACGCCTACCATGGTGTTGACGGATAACGGAGAAACCGGGTTGGACTCGGGAGAGGGAGCCTGATGAACGGCTAACGGTCTAAGTATTCAGTGATATGCTTTTGATTGAAAGTTATTTTATAACCCTGGGAAACTGTGTAACCTCAAGTGTTAAACAGTAAAAAAATCGTTGGCTTTTCCTAAACGATTGATGTGAGCAACTGTTTCGGGTATACCCGCAAACAAAAAGTATGTCTACGTTTGGTATCCAAGTAAGTGCTCTGATAAAATAAAATCTTGGGACAACATCTATGAGTGTTTCAGTCTGCAGCAAGCTTTGTGTGGGGGTGTGACAAACATGACCAGTGAGGCTGCCCGATTGTCGCCCTTCATTGACCGAACCTCAGCACCTTCTTTAACACTATGTAGATGTTGTTTTTAACAGTAAAGAAACAAATTATGAAAGTTTTAAGCTAGGCAAAAAAGCAAAAACATCATGATAGTACAACTTTCTTAGCTTGTAGTGTCGTGTTGTTTCCCTTATATTCAGAGCACTTTGCTTGAACGTGTTGCAAACCTGTTGAGCTTACTTAATCGCCGAACCAGAGAGCAACTTGTAACTGTTGGTTATGATCGGCGAAATATCCTTCAAGTGTCTGCATTTAATAACGGAGAATCAGGGTTTAACTCCGGAGAGAGAGCCTGAAGAACGACTAACGATCAAAGTGTTCAATTCAGTGATACGCTTTCAATCAGAAATTCTTTTATCAGTTTTCAAGAGCACGAAATGGTAAGTCATGCCATGATGACAATCATCAAGTCGGAGTATCAACTTAAGTATTCTTCAAGTCGGAGTGTCAACGTGTTTCATCATTATCTCAAGTTTGTTTGATGATCGCCAATTTTGACGTGAGCAGAAATTACTTGCCCCAGTTAAATGTAAAATTTTGTTTTCGAGTACTTCAGAGCACGTTACAGCAACTGTTTGTCTGAATGACGGACTTAACATCGCCTCAGTGAGCCACGATTTTTCTTCGTGAGTCCAATTACCTCATCATTGATAGCTTTCGTCTCAGGAGTAACTATGACGTTGTTGTTTTTGTTTTTGTTGTTGTTGTTGTTGTTGTTGTTGTTGTTGTTGTTGTTGTTGTTGTTGTTGTTGTTGTTGTTGTTGTTGTTGTTGTTGTTGTTGTTGTTGTTGTTGTTGTTGTTGTTGTTGTCATTCAGTCAGTCCGTCAGTCAGTCAGTCCGTCGGTCAGTTAGTCAGTCAGTCAGTGTGTGTGTGTGTGTTAGTGGGTGAGTGAGTCAGTGTACATACTAAGGGGAGTTCATTACAAATTTTTGAGCACATAGAAGATTCACTCACTTGAGGGTCATGGAGACAATATTTCACGTCGGCAGTGCACGGTTTAGTGGCATAGCTTGTTATTATCCCGCGCTTTGTTGAAAAACATGTATTGCAACAAGCCAGTCTCGTCAGTTTTGTTTAGAAAGCGTTTAAATGGTTTAAACGTCTGTTTGAACACGAGGAGTTGGTTTGCACTGTGCGTTGACTCTTTTTGGAGGTCGCTTGTATGCTGAGGCTGTTTGTATGAGAGTCCGACGTGCGTTATAATAGTCGTTAGGTAACGTTTCTCAGACGGAGAAAATAATTTTGTTTAAGTAGTCACTACTCACGTGTGACTTCGAGAGTTAACGGTGTCTTTTTGAAGTTCCACAGCCGTACGATGCTGATGGATCCTTAAATTTAACGGTTTCACGCCGGTGAATTATACTTCAAGTGGCTGCATTGTCAATTTTCGAAGATAGTTTATACGCCTACCATGGTGTTGACGGATAACGGAGAAACCGGGTTGGACTCGGGAGAGGGAGCCTGATGAACGGCTAACGGTCTAAGTATTCAGTGATATGCTTTTGATTGAAAGTTATTTTATAACCCTGGAAAACTGTGTAACCTCAAGTGTTAAACAGTAAAAAAAAGTTGGCTTTTCCTAAACGATTGATGTGAGCAACTGTTTCGGGTATACCCGCAAACAAAAAGTATGTCTACGTTTGGTATCCAAGTAAGTGCTCTGATAAAATAAAATCTTGGGACAACATCTATGAGTGTTTCAGTCTGCAGCAAGCTTTGTGTGGGGGTGTGACAAACATGACCAGTGAGGCTGCCCGATTGTCGCCCTTCATTGACCGAACCTCAGCACCTTCTTTAACACTATGTAGATGTTGTTTTTAACAGTAAAGAAACAAATTATGAAAGTTTTAAGCTAGGCAAAAAAGCAAAAACATCATGATAGTACAACTTTCTTAGCTTGTAGTGTCGTGTTGTTTCCCTTATATTCAGAGCACTTTGCTTGAACGTGTTGCAAACCTGTTGAGCTTACTTAATCGCCGAACCTGAGAGCAACTTGTAACTGTTGGTTATGATCGGCGAAATATCCTTCAAGTGTCTGCATTTAATAACGGAGAATCAGGGTTTAACTCCGGAGAGAGAGCCTGAAGAACGACTAACGATCAAAGTGTTCAATTCAGTGATACGCTTTCGATCAGAAATTCTTTTATCAGTTTTCAAAAGCACGAAATGGTAAGTCATGCCATGATGACAATCATCAAGTCGGAGTATCAACTTAAGTATTTTTCAAGTCGGAGTGTCAACGTGTTTCATCATTATCTCAAGTTTGTTTGATGATCGCCAATTTTGACGTGAGCAGAAATTACTTGCCCCAGTTGAAAGTAAAATTTTGTTTTCGAGTACTTCAGAGCACGTTACAGCAACTGTTTGTCTGAATGACGGACTTAACATCGCCTCAGTGAGCCACGATTTTTCTTCGTGAGTCCAATTATCTCATCATTGACAGCTTTCGTCTCAGGAGTAACTATGACGTTGTTGTTTTTGTTTTTGTTGTTGTTGTTGTTGTTGTTGTTGTTGTTGTTGTTGTTGTTGTTGTTGTTGTTGTTGTTGTTTTTGTTTTTGTTGTTGTTGTTGTTGTTGTTGTTGTTGTTGTTGTTGTTGTTGTTGTTGTTGTTGTTGTTGTTGTTGTTGTTGTTGTTGTTGTTGTTGTTGTTGTTGTTGTTGTTGTTGTTGTTGTTGTTGTTGTTGTTGTCATTCAGTCAGTCCGTCAGTCAGTCAGTCCGTCGGTCGGTTATCAGTCAGTCAGTGTGTGTGTGTGTTAGTGGGTGAGTGAGTCAGTGTACATACTAAGGGGAGTTCATTACAACTTTTTGAGCACATAGAAGATTCACTCACTTGAGGGTCATGGAGACAATATTTCACGTCGGCAGTGCACGGTTTAGTGGCATAGCTTGTTATTATCTCGCGCTTTGTTGAAAAACATGTATTGCAACAAGCCAGTCTCGTCAGTTTTGTTTAGAAAGCGTTTAAATGGTTTACACGTCTGTTTGAACACGAGGAGTTGGTTTGCACTGTGCGTTGACTCTTTTTGGGGGTCGCTTGTATGCTGAGGCTGTTTGTATGAGAGTCCGACGTGCGTTATAATAGTCGTTAGGTAACGTTTCTCAGACGGAGAAAATAATTTTGTTTAAGTAGTCACTACTCACGTGTGACTTCGAGAGTTAACGGTGTCTTTTTGAAGTTCCACAGCCGTACGATGCTGATGGATCCTTAAATTTAACGGTTTCACGCCGGTGAATTATACTTCAAGTGGCTGCATTGTCAACTTTCGAAGACAGTTTATACGCCTACCATGGTGTTGACGGATAACGGAGAAACCGGGTTGGACTCGGGAGAGGGAGCCTGATGAACGGCTAACGGTCAAAGTATTCAGTGATATGCTTTTGATTGAAAGTTATTTTATAACCCTGGAAAACTGTGTAACCTCAAGTGTTAAACAGTAAAAAAATCGTTGGCTTTTCCTAAACGATTGATGTGAGCAACTGTTTCGGGTATACCCGCAAACAAAAAGTATGTCTACGTTTGGTATCCAAGTAAGTGCTCTGATAAAATAAAATCTTGGGACAACATCTATGAGTGTTTCAGTCTGCAGCAAGCTTTGTGTGGGGGTGTGACAAACATGACCAGTGAGGCTGCCCGATTGTCGCCCTTCATTGACCGAACCTCAGCACCTTCTTTAACACTATGTAGATGTTGTTTTTAACAGTAAAGAAACAAATTATGAAAGTTTTAAGCTAGGCAAAAAAGCAAAAACATCATGATAGTACAACTTTCTTAGCTTGTAGTGTCGTGTTGTTTCCCTTATATTCAGAGCACTTTGCTTGAACGTGTTGCAAACCTGTTGAGCTTACTTAATCGCCGAACCTGAGGGCAACTTGTAACTGTTGGTTATGATCGGCGAAATATCCTTCAAGTGTCTGCATTTAATAACGGAGATTCAGGGTTTAACTCCGGAGAGAGAGCCTGAAGAACGACTAACGATCAAAGTGTTCAATTCAGTGATACGCTTTCGATCAGAAATTCTTTTATCAGTTTTCAAGAGCACGAAATGGTAAGTCATGCCATGATGACAATCATCAAGTCGGAGTATCAACTTAAGTATTTTTCAAGTCGGAGTGTCAACGTGTTTCATCATTATCTCAAGTTT
>CAXIWR010000186.1:0-2500 GCA_964036265.1 Daptonema setosum | reverse complement strand
TTACTTGCCCCAGTTGAAAGTAAAATTTTGTTTTCGAGTACTTCAGAGCACGTTACAGCAACTGTTTGTCTGAATGACGGACTTAACATCGCCTCAGTGAGCCACGATTTTTCTTCGTGAGTCCAATTACCTCATCATTGACAGCTTTCGTCTCAGGAGTAACTATGACGTTGTTGTTTTTGTTTTTGTTGTTGTTGTTGTTGTTGTTGTTGTTGTTGTTGTTGTTGTTGTTGTTGTTGTTGTTGTTGTTGTTGTTGTTGTTGTTGTTGTTGTTGTTGTTGTTGTTGTTGTTGTTGTCATTCAGTCAGTCCGTCAGTCAGTCAGTCCGTCGGTCAGTTAGTCAGTCAGTCAGTGTGTGTGTGTGTTAGTGGGTGAGTGAATCAGTGTATATACTAAGGGGAGTTCATTACAACTTTTTGAGCACATAGAAGATTCACTCACTTGAGGGTCATGGAGACAATATTTCACGTCGGCAGTGCACGGTTTAGTGGCATAGCTTGTTATTATCTCGCGCTTTGTTGAAAAACATGTATTGCAACAAGCCAGTCTCGTCAGTTTTGTTTAGAAAGCGTTTAAATGGTTTAAACGTCTGTTTGAACACGAGGAGTTGGTTTGCACTGTGCGTTGACTCTTTTTGGAGGTCGCTTGTATGCTGAGGCTGTTTGTATGAGAGTCCGACGTGCGTTATAATAGTCGTTAGGTAACGTTTCTCAGACGGAGAAAATAATTTTGTTTAAGTAGTCACTACTCACGTGTGACTTCGAGAGTTAACGGTGTCTTTTTGAAGTTCCACAGCCGTACGATGCTGATGGATCCTTAAATTTAACGGTTTCACGCCGGTGAATTATACTTCAAGTGGCTGCATTGTCAATTTTCGAAGATAGTTTATACGCCTACCATGGTGTTGACGGATAACGGAGAAACCGGGTTGGACTCGGGAGAGGGAGCCTGATGAACGGCTAACGGTCTAAGTATTCAGTGATATGCTTTTGATTGAAAGTTATTTTATAACCCTGGAAAACTGTGTAACCTCAAGTGTTAAACAGTAAAAAAATCGTTGGCTTTTCCTAAACGATTGATGTGAGCAACTGTTTCGGGTATACCCGCAAACAAAAAGTATGTCTACGTTTGGTACCCAAGTAAGTGCTCTGATAAAATAAAATCTTGGGACAACATCTATGAGTGTTTCAGTCTGCAGCAAGCTTTGTGTGGGGGTGTGACAAACATGACCAGTGAGGCTCCCCGATTGTCGCCCTTCATTGACCGAACCTCAGCACCTTCCTTAGCACTATGTAGATGTTGTTTTTAACAGTAAAGAAACAAATTATGAAAGTTTTAAGCTAGGCAAAAAAGCAAAAACATCATGATAGTACAACTTACTTCGCTTGTAGTGTCGTGTTGTTTCCCTTATATTCAGAGCACTTTGCTTGAACGTGTTGCAAACCTGTTGAGCTTACTTAATCGCCGAACCTGAGAGCAACTTGTAACTGTTGGTTATGATCGGCGAAATATCCTTCAAGTGTCTGCATTTAATAACGGAGAATCAGGGTTTAACTCCGGAGAGAGAGCCTGAAGAACGACTAACGATCAAAGTGTTCAATTCAGTGATACGCTTTCGATCAGAAATTCTTTTATCAGTTTTCAAGAGCACGAAATGGTAAGTCATGCCATGATGACAATCATCAAGTCGGAGTATCAACTTAAGTATTTTTCAAGTCGGAGTGTCAACGTGTTTCATCATTATCTCAAGTTTGTTTGATGATCGCCAATTTTGACGTGAGCAGAAATTACTTGCCCCAGTTGAAAGTAAAATTTTGTTTTCGAGTACTTCAGAGCACGTTACAGCAACTGTTTGTCTGAATGACGGACTTAACATCGCCTCAGTGAGCCACGATTTTTCTTCGTGAGTCCAATTACCTCATCATTGACAGCTTTCGTCTCAGGAGTAACTATGACGTTGTTGTTTTTGTTTTTGTTTTTGTTGTTGTTGTTGTTGTTGTTGTTGTTGTTGTTGTTGTTGTTGTTGTTGTTGTTGTTGTTGTTGTTGTTGTTGTTGTTGTTGTTGTTGTTGTTGTTGTTGTTGTTGTTGTTGTTGTTGTTGTTGTTGTTGTTGTTGTTGTTGTTGTTGTCATTCAGTCAGTCCGTCAGTCAGTCAGTCCGTCGGTCAGTTAGTCAGTCAGTCAGTGTGTGTGTGTGTTAGTGGGTGAGTGAGTCAGTGTACATACTAAGGGGAGTTCATTACAACTTTTTGAGCACATAGAAGATTCACTCACTTGAGGGTCATGGAGACAATATTTCACGTCGGCAGTGCACGGTTTAGTGGCATAGCTTGTTATTATCTCGCGCTTTGTTGAAAAACATGTATTGCAACAAGCCAGTCTCGTCAGTTTTGTTTAGAAAGCGTTTAAATGGTTTAAACGTCTGTTTGAACACGAGGAGTTGGTTTGCACTGTGCGTTGACTCTTTTTGGAGGTCGCTTGTATGCTGAGGCTGTTTGTAT
>CAXIWR010000182.1:0-12134 GCA_964036265.1 Daptonema setosum | reverse complement strand
ATCACCCCATGCTTCACTGTGTTAAACTGTGGTGTCAACCGAGTTGACTTGAAGCTAATGATGTTTCATTATCAGACGTTTTTGGCAATGTTTTTGTTAGCAGAAACAACATACGAGCTATAACGCATCTTCAGCAAACTCTAAACATCTATCCCTTGTCGAATTAAACTGGGTTAATTGTCAGAAGATAATTATACAACGTGCAATTAGAACTCTAATCCGAAGAGTAAGATGATTGTTGCTGAAATACATACTTAGCTTAGTAACAATGACGTTAATCATTATTAATTACAACTTAGTAGACTAATTAGTCTGAAATCTTCAGATGCGAAGTGTTCTATTGGCAAGATTGTGACTAATGGCCGGGCAGCGAGTTTACTAACTGCACTATTCTGAGAATCCAAAATTGCAAAACCTGTAATTTGCGAGTTTTTTTAGAACAAAAGTGTTTGGGAGAATCGAAACTAATTACGAGAACCCTAACCACAGGGCCATACTTGCTTTGATTGATATGTGATAAACGCTGGTGTAATCATATGACGGTAGAAGCACGCGTTGGTTGCGTTTACTGCACGTGTTGAATTTTGGATTCTCAGAATAGTGCAGTTAGAAATCTTGCGGCCGGGCACAGAACATTCTTAATCATACGTTCAGAAGTAGCTTAATCGAATGCAAAATATAAACTACATGTACATCTATCTAGAACGTTATTATATAATCTTAAAGTGGGGCAAAGGGAAAGGGACTTGATAATCAATTGAGAGTGATTTTGCATTAGTGAATATATTTGGTCCAAATTGGTTCGCAATAAAATAAGTCCTACTGGATAAAAGTCCCAATCAATTGAGAGTGATTTTGCATTAGTGACTATCTTCGTTCCTAAAAGGGTGCGCAATAAAAAAGTCCTACTCAATAAAAGTCCTAATCAATTGAGAGTGATTTTGCATTATTTAGTGAGTATCTTGGTGATTCTTAAATGGTGTTCAAAAAAACTCCTACTCAATAAAAGTTAAAATCAATTGAGAGTGATTTGCATTAGTGTTTAGTGTCTACCTTCGTTCCTAAAAGGGTGCGCAATAAAAAAGCCCTACTCAATAAAAGTCCTAATCAATTGAGAGTGATTTTGCATTATTTAGTGAGTATCTTGGTGGTTCTTAAATGGTGTTCAAAAAAACTCCTACTCAATAAAAGTTAAAATCAATTGAGAGTGATTTGCATTAGCGTTAAGTGTCTACCTTCGTTCCTAAAAGGGTGCGCAATAAAAAAGTTCTACTCAATAAAAGTTCTAATCAATTGAGAGTGAATGTGCATCAGTAATTACTGTAGTGTCTACCTTCATTGCTAAAAGGGTGCGCAATAAAAAGGTCCTACTTAATAAAAGTCCTTATCAATTGAGATTGATTTTGCATTAGTATTAAGTGACTACCTTCGTTCCTAAAAGGGTGCGCAATAAAAAAAGTCCTACACAAAAAAAGTCCTAATCAATCGAGAGTGATTGTACATTAGTCTTTAGCGACTACATATCTTCGTTCCTAAAAGGGTGCGCAATAAAAAAGTCCTACTCAATAAAAGTCCTAATAAATTGAGAGTGATTGTGCATTAGTAATTACTGTAGTGACTGCATACCTTTGGTCCTAAAATGGAGCACAACAAAAGTCATACTCAATAAAAGTCATAATGAATTGAGAGTGAGTGTGCGTTCCTTAGTAATTAGTGATTATCTTTGGTTCTAAAATGGTGCACAACAAAAGTCATACTCAATAAAAGTCCCAATCAATTTAGAGTGATTGTACATTAGTAATTACTGTAGTGACTGCTTACCTTATGTCCTGAAATGGTGCACAATAATATGATACACAGTAAAAGTTCTTATCAATTGAAAGCGATTGTGCATTAGTGTTTATTGAATTTCTTTGTTTCAAAAATAGTGCTCAATAAAAGTCATATTCAATAAATCATAACTAATTGAAAGTGATTGTACATTAGTGATTACTGTAGTGCACACCTGTCCCAGTTGTGCGTTCCCCGGCACAGTCGGGACCTTTCCCTGGCACAGTCGGCTCCGTGATTTTGCATTAGTATTTAGCGACTAGCTTCGTTTCTAAAAAGGTGCGCAATAAAACAGTCCTACTCAATAAAAGTCCTAATCAATTGAACGTGATTGTGCATTAGTAACTAATGACTGTAGTGACTGCATACCTTTGGTCCTGAAATGGTGCACATTAAAATGATACTCAATAAAAAGTCCTAAAAAATTGAGAGTGATTGTGCATTAGTATTAAGACACTACCTTCGTTCCTAAAAGGGTGCGCAATAAAAAAGTCCTACTCAATAAAAGTCCTAATCAATTGAGAGTGAATGTGCATTAGTAATTACTGTAGTGACTGCATACCTTTGGTCCTGAAATGGTGCACATTAAAATGATACTCAATAAAAAGTCCAAAAAAATTTAGAGTGATTGTGCATTAGTATTAAGACACTACCTTCGTTCCTAAAAGGGTGCGCAATAAAAAAGTCCTACTCAATAAAAGTCCTAATCAATTGAGAGTGAATGTGCATTAGTAATTACTGTAGTGACTGCATACCTTTGGTCCTGAAATGGTGCACATTAAAATGATACTCAATAAAAAGTCCTAAAAAATTGAGAGTGATTGTGCATTAGTAACTACAGCGGCGACTAACTTTGGTCTTAAAATGGGGCAATGGGGCACTATAAAAAGTCCTACTCGAAAAATTCCTAATAAATTGAGAGAGTGATTTTGCATTAGTAATGACTGTAATGACTGCATACCTTTGGTCCTGCACATTAAAATGACACCCAATAAAAAGTACAAAAAAAATTGAGAGTGATTGTGCATTAGTAATTACAGCGGCGACTAACTTTGGTCTTAAAATGGGGCAATGGGGCACTATAAAAAGTCCTACTCGAAAAATTCCTAATAAATTGAGAGTTATTTTGCATTAATCTTTAGCGGCTACCTTCGTTCCTAAAAGGGTGCGCAATAAAAAAGTCCTACTCAATAAAAGTCCTAATAAATTGAGAGCGATTGTGCATTAGTAATTACTGTAGTGACTGCATAGTCCTGAAATGATGCACAATAAAATGATTCTCAGTAAAAGATCTAATCAATTGAAAGCGATTGTGCATAAATTTTTATTGACTTTCTTTGTTCCAAAAATAGTGCACAAATCATATTCAATTGAAAGTGATTGTACATTACTGATAACTGTAGTGCACACCTGTCCCAGTTGCGTTCCCCGGCACAGTCGGGACCTTTCCCCAGCACAGTCGGCCCCCCCCCCCATCTTTGTTCCTAGCAGAATGCAAGACAAAAGTCATACTCAATAAAAGTTCTAATCAATTTAGAGTGATTGTGCATACGTATTTAGTGACTTTCTTTGGTCCTAGAAGGAGCACAATAAAATGATACTCAATAATTAGTCCTAATAAATTCAGAGTGATTGTACATTAGGAATTACTGCAGTGACTGCTTAGTCCTAAAATGATGCGCAAAAAAAATTTCTACTCCATAAAAGTTCTAATCAATTGAGAGTGAATGTGCATTAGCAATTACTGTAGTGACTGCATACCTTCGTTCCTAAAAGGGTGCGCAATAAAAAAGTCTTACTCAATAAGAGTCCTAATTAATTGAAAGAGCGATTGTACATCAGTAATTACTGTAGTGAGTGACTGCAAACCTTTGGGCCTAAATTAGTGCACAACAAAAGTCATACTTAATAAAAGTCCCAATCATTAATCGTGATTGTGCATTAGTGTTTGGTGACTTTCCTTCGTTCTAAAATGGTGCGCAATAAAAAAGTCCTACTCAACCAAAAGTCCTAATAAATTGAGAGCGATTGTGCATTAGTAATTAGTGACTATCACCTGCACCATGAGTGAGCCATGATCACGCACCTCAGTAATTCCAGCAGTGACAAAAAACACAACCCAACTACCGTAATCCAACTACCGTAATCCAACTACCACAATCCAACTACCGTATTCCAACTACCGACTACGTTAATACTGATCTTAAAACGGATTCTCAGCTAATATATTATTCTTATATACGTCATTAAACTATGGGAAATTTAAAAACTTTTCTCAGCTCCAGCACCTGCATGGAATTCTGATTTTAATAATAGCGAACAGTCATATTTAATGAGAAAGGGAATTAAAATAGTTTTTTATAGGTTAAGTAAAACAAAACCTAAAGTAAGTTTAAAAAACAAAAACTACTATTAAGTAAACTTGTTTTTATTTGTAAAAATAAAAATCTAGTATGTTTTCTGTAAAATTATGTTTGCTAACTTATAAAAGAGAAAAATAAAATCGAAACGTTGTTTCGGCCCTGACAAAGTTCCTAATAAAAGCTGCTTGGGCCTCCTCAAGGAGATAACAGCGCTCATTAGTTGAATTTATACTTGATTTAATGCTCTCCGTTTCAAACCCACGGTGAAACCGGTAAATCCAACTGTGTGGCCTGTCTAGTCTGGTGGGTAGGGCGTCGGCCTCGAAAACTGGTGGTCATTGATTGGAAACTTGCTCTGGGTATACAACCTCTATGGAAACTACGAAAACACTATTACGAGTGACATTAGGGTGTTATGCTGACTTCAGTAATGATTAAAAGTCCCAGAAAAAAATCACAACTGACCAATTACAAAAGTCAATAGTGAAAAAAGTTCCAATAGTGAAAAAATGCCTCACCGACCGATTCTTTCATCTTCCGTGTGATGCCCCTTGGTGATGGTCTGGTTCTTGATTGAGTCGGCAGGTGATTGGCGAGATCGATTTTTGAGTCGTGCATCTGGGTGAGGCAGTAGCAGACGAGAAGGGGAGGGAAAGGTGGAATTCCCCCCTCTTTGGCTGTTTTAAGAAGTAGAATTTGTTCCCTAAGGTGTAGGTAAAATGGCCTGAAAACTGCCGATTCCCCCCTCTTTGACAAAATTCCCCTCCCTTTGGGAATTTAGCTCGTCCGCCAGTGTTTCTGAGCCACACACAATCGTCACTGCCGATGCATCGCAAATGCATTTCATGTTAAAGCCTATATGTTGTTTCTGCCAGCAAAAATGTTCTCCAAATACGTCTGATAATGAAACATCATTAGCTTCAACGCAAGTCGGTTGACACCATAGGTCAATGCAGTGTGGCATGCGGTGATGATGATTGATGTGCGTGTTAGCACGTATTATCTGATGTGCAAAATTACAAAACCCAGAAATTTTTCCAGAATTTTAACCAAACGCCAAATTTTTCTTTCATCAAAATTATATTCCATATGAAGTTTTACTGTCCGTCCGTTAACCTCCGATTACCTATCGTAAGGCTGGCTTGTACGAGCGCGAGCGAGGACAAGCGCGTTAGGCCCGCGCAGCGGTGGTATTTCAGTTATTAACCATCTGTATGGGAGATGGTGTATGGAAGAAATTCTTGGAAAATTTCTGGGTTTTGGAAATATGCATCTGATGTTTCATTATCAGACGTTTTGGGCAATATTTTTGCTCCCAGAAACAACAGACAGGCTTTTATGGTGATTTCCGAGTCCGAAAAAGATTTTTAAACGGAGAATATTTGAACCAGCTGTGAAACCTTCGATCAACTAGCGGACCAGAAGGGGTGGGAAAAGTGGAATTCCCCCTCTTTGGCTTTTTCAAAAAGTTTAACTTGTTCATTAAGGTGCAGGTAAAATGACCTAGTTTCTGCCAATTCCCCCCCTTCTTCACAAATTTCGACTAGTTCAGTGTTGCTTAATTAATGAAACGTTCGACTAGTTCAGTGTTGATTAATTAATGAAACGTTCGACTAGTTCAGTGTTGCTTAATTAATGAAACGTTCGACTAGCTCAGTGTTGCTTAATTAATGAAACGTTCGACTAGTTCAGTGTCGATTAATTAATGAAACGTTCGACTAGTTCAGTATTGATTAATTAATGAAACGTTCGACTAGTTCAGTGTTGATTAATTAATGAAAATTTCAACTAGTTCAGTATTGATTAATTAATGAAACGTTCGACTAGTTCAGTGTTGCTTCATTGATGAAACATTCGACTAGATCAGTGTTGATTAATTAATGAAACGTTCGACTAGTTCAGTGTTGATTAATTATTGAAACGTTCGACTAGTTCAGTGTTGCTTAATTGATGAAACGTTCGACTAGTTCGGTGTTGATTATGTAATTAATGAAACGTTCGACTGGTTCAGTGTTGATTAATTAATGAAACGTTCGACTAGTTCAGTGTTGCTTAATTAATGAAACGTTCGACTAGTTCAGTGTTGATTATGTAATTAATGAAACGTTCGACTGGTTCAGTGTTGATTAATTAATGAAACGTTCGACTAGTTCAGTGTTGCTTAATTAATGAAACGTTCGACTAGTTCAGTGTTGCTTAATTAATGAAACGTTCGACTAGTTCAGTGTTGATTAATTAATGAAACGTTCGACTAGTTCAGTGTTGCTTAATTAATGAAACGTTCGACTAGTTCAGTGTTGCTTAATTAATGAAACGTTCGACTAGTTCAGTGTTGATTTATTAATGAAACGTTCGACTAGTTCAGTGTTGATTAATTAAAGAAACGTTCGACTAGTTAAGTGTTGATTAATTAATGAAACGTTCGACTAGTTCAGTGTTGATTAATTAATGAAACGTTCGACTAGTTCAGTGTTGATTAATTAATGAAACGTTCGACTAGTTCAGTGTTGCTTAATCAATGAAACGTTCGACTAGTTCAGTGTTGAATAATTAATGAAACGTTCGACTAGTTCAGTATTGATTAACTAATGAAACGTTCGACTAGTTCAGGGTTTGGTTAATTAATGAAACGTTCGACTAGTTCAGTATTGATTAATTAATGAAACGTTCGACTAGTTCAGTGTTGCTTAATTACTGAAACGTTCGACTAGTTCAGTGTTGATTAATTAATGAAACGTTCGACTGGTTCAGTATTGATTAATTAATGAAACGTTCGACTAGTTCAGTGTTGCTTAATTAATTAAACGTTCGACTAGTTCAGTGTTGATTAATTAATGAAACGTTCGACTAGTTCAGTGTTGCTTAATTAAAGAAACGTTCGACTAGTTCAGTGTTGCTTAATTAATGAAACGTTCGACTAGCTCAGTGTTGCTTAATTAATGAAACGTTCGACTAGTTCAGTGTTGAATAATTAATGAAACGTTCGACTAGTTCAGTATTGATTAATTAATGAAACGTTCGACTAGTTCAGGGTTTGGTTAATTAATGAAACGTTCGACTAGTTCAGTATTGATTAATTAATGAAACGTTCGACTAGTTCAGTGTTGCTTAATTAATGAAACGTTCGACTAGTTCAGTGTTGATTAATTAATGAAACGTTCGACTGGTTCAGTATTGATTAATTAATGAAACGTTCGACTAGTTCAGTGTTGCTTAATTAATGAAACGTTCGACTAGCTCAGTGTTGCTTAATTAATGAAACGTTCTACTAGTTCAGTGTTGATTAATTAATGAAACGTTCGACTAGTTCAGTATTGATTAATTAATGAAACGTTCGACTAGTTCAGTGTTGATTAATTAATGAAAATTTCAACTAGTTCAGAATTGAATAATTAATGAAACGTTCGACTAGTTCAGTGTTGCTTAATTGATGAAACGTTCGACTAGATCAGTGTTGATTAATTAATGAAACGTTCGACTAGTTCAGTGTTGATTAATTATTGAAACGTTCGACTAGTTCAGTGTTGCTTAATTAATGAAACGTTCGACTAGTTCAGTGTTGATTATGTAATTAATGAAACGTTCGACTGGTTCAGTGTTGATTAATTAATGAAACGTTCGACTAGTTCAGTGTTGCTTAATTAATGAAACGTTCGACTAGTTCAGTGTTGATTATGTAATTAATGAAACGTTCGACTGGTTCAGTGTTGATTAATTAATGAAACGTTCGACTAGTTCAGTGTTGCTTAATTAATGAAACGTTCGACTAGTTCAGTGTTGCTTAATTAATGAAACGTTCGACTAGTTCAGTGTTGATTAATTAATGAAACGTTCGACTAGTTCAGTGTTGCTTAATTAATGAAACGTTCGACTAGTCCAGTGTTGCTTAATTAATGAAACGTTCGACTAGTTCAGTGTTGATTTATTAATGGAACGTTCGACTAGTTCAGTGTTGTTTATTTAATGAAACGTTCGACTAGTTCAGTGTTGATTAATTAATGAAACGTTCGACTAGTTCAGTGTTGATTAATTAATGAAACGTTCGACTAGTTCAGTGTTGATTAATTCTCGAAACACACAAGTCAAAGGGATTTAAGGTCAGTTAAACATCAAAGTTCGAGGGCCTATGGTGAATCGTGTCACTGGCGGACGAGCCCAACCTCTTCAGAGGGGAATTTTCCCAAAGAGGAGGGAATCGGCAGTTTTCTGGCCATTTCATCTACACCTTAGGTACAGATTCAGCTTTTTGAAAATGCCAAAGAGGGGGGAATTTCACTTTTCCGTTCTTCCCTCGTCCGCTATTGAATCGTGCTACTCACGATACTTAACGCGATGAATAAACCACTTGTCATCTAACCGGAAAGAACAATTACTTGATTACTAATTACTAATTAAAAAGGAAGTTGAGAAGCCCGAGTGGCAGAACGACTGACATACTGACTGACTGACTGACTGACTGATTGACTGACTGACTGACTGACTGACTGACTGACTGACTGACTGACTGACTGACTGACTGACTGACTGATTGACTGATGGACTGACTTACTGACTGACTTACTGACTTACTGACTGACTGACTGACTGATTGACTAACTCACACACACACGCACTCACTCGACTCACTCACTCACTCGCTCCTTCACTCAGTCACTGACTCACTCACTCACTCACCCACTCACTCACTCACTTACTCACTCACTCACTCACTCACTCACTCACTCACTCACTCACTCACTCACTCACTCACTCACTCACTCACTCACTCACTCACTCACTCACTCACTCACTCACGCTTTCTTAGGGTCAAAATCTCCCCATTGTTGACATATAATTATGTGTTCTGCTATGATGAGAAGCGCAATTTTGTAAGAAAAATGATTGTTTATATTGCATGTAATTGATTATAAAATCGGTCCGAAAGCGCTTTCGAAAATACTTATTCGTCACAAACTTTACTTTTTATTTATTTAATAATCGATGAATAATCAGACACCAGTTTACAGCAAGTAGCATGAATGACAAAAAGACACGAAATATCCACTAGTTTCTGAAAAGGGCTAACAAAACGGGTTATTAAACTCGTTCAAAATGTGGGAAGATTGGAGTATGCCACGGGGATATAGAAAATAATGGTAGACTCGTTTGATAACATTTGGAAGCAATTGGTACGTTTCTATTGTGAAAAATTGTTTGTTGCACTAGAACGAGTGGTATCAATTTATAAATGAAAAAATTGACAAACAGATGAATGGAGAAATGAACAGATAGAAAAAAGAACACCTTCATTCATTCAGCCATGGAACGTGTGTGTCAGTTCATATATGAAAAAATAGACGAACAGACGATTGGACAATTGAAGAAATGGATAAATGGGAACATTTATTCAGCAACTCGAACTTTTCCGATGTTTTTTTTAACAGTACGCATCTCCAGCGCCACACTTTCGCCTTTGGTCCTGCAATGAAAAAAGTAATTAATTTCTAGTTGAATAATGCAATAAAATTTAAATAATTGAAAGAAAAAAATATTTTTACACACTGAGTAGAAAAAAATTATTGGCCACAGTTGTCCAGTCCCGCCTGTGGGTTTTCGTAAGTTATCCAAATAGCGTGTGAAAAAAAAGAACTGATTTCTAGAAAATTTGAAAGCGTGCAAAAACAGATTTGAATTCAAACAGCGCGCGAAAAAGTTTTTGGTTATCAAGACAAGAAACCCTGGATATGCTATAAACTAACACTTTTTGTGGTGCCGCTGGTTGTGCGCAGACAGATGTACAGGGTGACGAGCGGTTTGTGGCTTCTGAAAGTTTGAAATTTTTTATATAAAAATAATATTTCGTGTTATAGAGTTTAACAATTTGATGGGAACTACAATATACTGTACATATGTAGTTGATCACAAAGGCCAAATGAAGCAACACCAAAGCTGCCCCTGTTTCTAGTAAGTAACTAGTAAGGAAATACGCGTAAAATGAGACAAATTTGTTCGACCGCCTAAACATCATCCTACGTTGATCAAATCTCTTATTTTGTGATACGATGTTTTCATGTGAGTTAAATCTGAATGCTGCGAAGATAAATTACGCCTATTACAGCTGTATGATACAACTTTGCGTTAGAGAGAAAAAGTTTCCCAACAACAACAACAACAACAACAACAACAACAACAACAACAACAACAACAACAACAACAACAACAACAACAACAACAACTTACCTGTGGTTAGCAAACCGGCGAGGAGTGATGTCGTGAACAAAATCAGTATCAAGAAAAGAAAGGAAATGATCAGTAGACAATAAAAGGAGATTATCACTACTGGTG
The DNA here is from genome assembly GCA_964036265.1 of Daptonema setosum. Classification (NCBI taxonomy): domain Eukaryota; kingdom Metazoa; phylum Nematoda; class Chromadorea; order Monhysterida; family Xyalidae; genus Daptonema; species Daptonema setosum. Next base: position 1,617 of record CAXIWR010000182.1, on the reverse strand, counting down.
GAAGCAAAAAAACTGAAACAAGATTGAGTTATTTGACTCAACTGATTTTTCAGATTAAAAAAGTGTCGCATATAAAAAACTGTGGCTCTAGTGAAAAATGAGGAAAATCAGTCAGTCCCTCAGTCACTCAGTCAGTCAATCAGTCAGTCAATCAGGCAGATTTCCATAAGCTACCCTTTTTCATCTTCAAGTTTTTCATTTCGGTCATATGCCTAAGCCTCAGCCTAATACGGAGCCAAAGCTAATTCTTAAATCGGATTGCCTGAGAAAACCTACGGTTTGTATGGGGGTAAGCGTCGACCGAATAAATTTTGAGCTTTTGGCTGTTTTAGTACCACTATATGGTAGATAGTAATCGACCATAATATTAGGGTTCACAGATGTTTCAATCCTGAGAAAGGCGATTTTGAAATTTTGAAATCAGTAATTCTCAAGAATGCAAAAAAACTAATTTTTTTGTAGTTTGACGGCCAGTCAGTCAGTCAGTCAATCAGTCAGTCAGTCAGTCAGTCAGTCTTACGCAAACTATGTGAACCAACATTTTAAAACCAACGCCGTTAAACCAAGTTCTGGCAAACACTCATGGGCCAGAGATGTTAAGAAAAGGATCATGTATTGTAGGAGACCATACCCTACCAAATTCCATCCCAAATCGGTGGGTTGTTTCTGTTTCGGCGGAAACTGAAAGCAAATTCCTTCCCGTGTTTGTGTTTCAGGTGTTTTTCGGTTAAATTGTGTATGGCGGGCCCTTTAACACCTCAAACACGAGGCCAACATGCAACTTTCTTCACCGCTCGAAATGTCTTTCAAAACCCCGAACTCTTGTGCTATCAAGTGTTTTGTCAAAAAAATCCTCGTTAGTTTCTGGGGTCCTCACGCCAAGCGACTGTTATGAATGGCTGCCGATTTCCGTAGAACTTTTAAGTTGATAAGCGTAACAAAAAAAATTCGAATTGACTATTTTGTTTACCTTGATAAAAAAATCATGTTGGTAAAAAATGAGCATCTTGAGTTCAAAATGCCGCTTTCATACCATTAATGTTTCTCTTCGTGCAGAATCAATGTTCCGGTACCTGGTCTTTTATCTTTTGTTTATCTAATCGGAAAGTGAAATTGTTTATTTTGTTTTTTTTCAGTTGTAATAGTTCTTTTTTCAATTGTTTAAACTTCGTTAGAGGTGTTTAATGGTAGTAAACAACTGAATATCCTGGTAAGTTGACGGTAGAAAAGTACGAAAATGAGGGGGTTCAGAAATTTGACCTTAAAATTCCTTCAAAAACCTTTTCAGAAAACTTAAGCGCCAAAAAAGTTTTAAAAATTTTTACATGCTAGCGCAAAATTTTCTCAAATTTGGCAATCACATAAAAAAACACATTGATTTTGGTGCATTTTGTTTAGGGTAATATTTTCACGAAGGTTAAAAATGGATTGGAATTTCATGTGGCGTACAGTGGAGAATTCATGAAAAACTTTTCGGGCACTTAAAACTTAGAAATCGCTCATCCTCATGCTGGAAATACTTTTAAGTCCCAAAAATTTTCAAGAAAAATCTGAGGTCACTTCCTGTTGCACCGTGCATAAAGGCAGCCGTTTTTTTCTGTCCCCGTTCATTCTGTC
>CAXIWR010000180.1:0-12500 GCA_964036265.1 Daptonema setosum | reverse complement strand
GACGGACTGACTAATTGACTGACTGACTGACTGACTGACTGACTTTCTGACTGGCTGACTGTCTGACAGACCGATTGACTGATTGACTGGCTGATAAACCAACTAAGAAACACAAGAGAAAGACCGGCCAGTATGGCGTATGGGAGGATGATTCCACCTGCTTCGTATAGTGCTCCACCGTAAACCGGACCCAAGACACATCCTGAAACATCGGGTACCATTAAAATCACATATGTATATCAAATTAACATAATTTCATCTTACATACATAAGTTTCAATTATATGAATTGATCTTGTACTGAGTCCGGTTGGAGATAACCAAAAGAAATATTTATTTAGTGTGCGGAATAGGAATTTTAACGAAAATAAACCATTTTTACTATATACTTTTAATTTAGGAATCCTGATCACTCAAAGATGCTATACACCGTAATCCTAACCAAGTCCACAGCCGCTCATCGCCAATCCAATTACCGTACCCCGTGTCTTCTCATCTGTATAAATACTTGACAGCATGCCGAGTCCTAAAATCGTAACTTGTAAATGAAAAAAAAATTGTCCGCTTACGAGAATATGAATTTATTGAGAAAAAAAATCGTGAGAACGTTTTAACGTTTTTTTGTATATCTTCTCGCGATTATAAAAAAACTACCAAATAGGACTTACATGCAGTGGCGACACAAGCCGCTTAGGCTTAGGTTTAGGCGAAGGCTTAGGCTTAGGCTTAGGTATAGGTTTAGGCTTAGGCTTAGGCTTAGGTATAGGTTTAGGCTTAGGCCTAGGCTTAGGTTTAAGGTTAGGATAACCTGCCGTGGCGAGACAGGCCGCCGCGATACCAACTACACCACGACTGATGAGCATGAAGATGTAGTTGGTGGTGAGTGCGAATACTGCAGAGTGAGTGAGTGAGTGAGTGAGTGAGTGAGTGAGTGAGTGAGTGAGTGAGTGAGTGAGTGAGTGAGTGAGTGAGTGAGTGAGTGAGTGAGTGAGTGAGTGAGTGAGTGAGTGAGTGAGTGAGTGAGTGAGTGAGTGAGTGAGTGAGTGAGTGAGTGAGTGAGTGAGTGAGTGAGTGAGTGAGTTAGTGAGTGAGTGAGTGAGTGAGTGAGTGAGTGAGTGAGTGAAACAGTGACATTCAACTCAACCCAATGAGAAGGCCGACATAATTGCAAAACCAGTGAGCAGAGGAATCGAAAAGCCAATTCTGAATTATTTAGTCTAAATCTTGAGTATAAGAGTTGACCAATTTCAGGTCAGTCAAAAATAGGTGGTTTTCCTTATGTCAGTCAGTAAAGAGTCAGATAAAGAGTCAGATAAAGAGTCAGATAAAGAGTCAGTAAGTCAGTCAAAAAGTTACCCAGTCACTGAGTCAGACTATGTAACTTGATACATTCATTCATAGAAAATTATTTAAGAAAAAAATGCCCTTAATCAAGCCATATATACACGACGCGATAACAATAATTCTGACAGTCAGTCCGTCAATTAGTCAGTCAGTCAGTCTTCAGGCAGTCAATCAAACAGTCAGTTAGTCAGTCAGTCAGTCAACCATTCCTTCAAACATTCAAAACACAAACTTCTGCGTCCAAATGCCAACTAATGGATTAACGATCATTTGAACCAGTGGTTTTGAGCCCAAGAGAATGCCGACTTTGTAGTTCATTGATTCGAGAAGCTCTTTTTGCGTTTCGTTGGTGAAGTTCGACTTATCTGGGTAATCGATGTCAAGCAGATGTGATGGTAAAACAGGCACTGAAATACTAGTCAGTCAGTTATTCAGTCACTCAATAACTCACTCAATCGCTCACTCACTCACTCACTCACTCACTCACTCACTCACTCACGCACTCACTCACTCACTCACTCACTCACTCTCTCACTCACTCACTCACTCACTTATTCACTCACTTACTCAGTTAATCACTCACTCACTCACTCATTCACTCACTCACTCACTCACTCACTCACTCACTCACTCACTCACTCACTCTTTCACTCATCACTCATCACTCACTCACTTACTCACTCACTCACTCACTCACTGAACCACTCACTGACTCACTAACTCACTGACTCATCACTCCTCACTCACTCACTCACTCACTCACTCACTCACTCACTCACTCACTCACTCACTCACTCACTCACTCACTCACTCACTCACTCACTCACTCACTCACTCACTCACTCGCATAACCTGCAGAGGAGAAGTGCATCCAATCAAGCAGCAATCCGAAATAAATTACGGTAACCACCAGTATTCCATGCACTTTGACACTGAGGTAAGGGTTCTTCACATAGGTCACCGATTCCATAGCCAGCTGACTGACCTGAGTGTGTGAGTGAGTTAGTGCGTGAGTGAGTGAGTGAATGAGCGAGTAAGTGAGTGAGTGAGTGAGTGAGTGAGTGAGTGAGTGAGTGAGTGAGTGAGTGAGTGAGTGAGTGAGTGAGTGAGATAGTGAGTGAGTGAGAGAGAAAGAGTCGGTAAGCGAGTGAGCGAGTGAGCGAGTGAGTGAGTGAGCGAGTGAGTGATTGAGTGAGTGAGTGAGTTAGTGAGTTAGTGAGTGAGTGAGTGACTGAGTGAATAAGTGAGTGAGTGAGTGAAAATCAAGTGATCGTATCAGTGAGTAAGTAAATGAATTAGCAGTTTCCTTTCCCAATGGACAAACCTGACGACTCATAGATTTCTTCGGCATGCGTTCGATAACCTCCTCATTATCATGCTGCGCTTCCTCCTCATTATCTTCTTTCTTCACTTCTTCAATGGGAATGTCCTCGAATTGATCCTCCTCCTTCAGTTCGAATATAGCCGGTGTGAAAGCGTACTTGATCGTCGGCGAACTGGGTGACTGCGGACCAGAGTCGGTACTTTCGCGAGGCGTGACCGTGCTGCGCTTGCGGCGATCCTCCACCGAATTGAGACGTGCCAGTGACATTTTGTTGAAAAAAATTGACTTTTCCTGAAATAGGTTTGTTTAGATTTTACATTTTTTTTGAATTAATCGCAATCAGAGCATGTTTCGCCGTAGAAGAGCGGGGAATAGCGGTACGGAGTCGCTATTTTCGCGAAGCGTAGTCGTGCTGCGTTTTCGGCGCTCCTCCCCAAACTGAAACGGGCCAATGACATTTTGTTTAAAAAAAAATATACTTTTCCTGAAATAGGTTTGTTTAGATTTATCTTCTTCTTTATGAGAATCGTAACAGAGCATGTTACACCGTAGAAGAGCGGGGAATAGCGTTACGGAGTCGGTACTTTCGCGAGGCGTGACCGTGCTGCGCTTGCGGCGATCCTCCACCGAAGTAAGACGTGCCAGTGACATTTTGTTTAAGAAAACATTGACTTTTACTGAAACAGGTTTGTTCAGTTTTTTCCCTTTTTTGAAAAATGAAAAGTCGGAATTCGAGCATGTTCCGCCGTAGAAGACCGGGGGATAGCGGTACGGAGTCGGTACTTTCGCGAGGCGTGACCGTGCTACGCTCGCGGCGCTCCTCAACCGACGTAAGAGATGCAAATGACAAATGTTCTGAAACAGAAAAATTTGTTTGGATTATTTTTTGGGTGTAGTATGAAAGTATTTTTGCAATCAAAACATGTTCTGTTTTGAGCAGAGTTGAATGACTATGAAAATTGTCCAGACTATTCAGATCATAAGCTTCACCATCAGATCGAATCGAGCCGTCTTCGGAAGTGTCAGAATCGTAAATAGTACGTCGATAAAGCCGACATTTGAAGACAGAAAACCAACGGAGGAGTATTTCGAAAAATTGTTTATTTGCACAATTTAATAGTAATATGAAAACAAATATTACACTCCTTAACAGTGAATTACAGACTAAGTGTATTGAAATATAATATTTGTTTTCTTTTCACCATCAAAGTGTGTAAATAAACGGCTTTAAAATTCATCCGAAACAAATACAACGTTTATCCAGAAAGTATGGGAGGGAGGAAAAACCACTGTTAACACTTCTGACAGAATGAAGAGAAAGTTTATTTTTTTAAATTAAATATTGTGAATAGATAATTTATTTTAATATCAACTAAACAGTTCAGAAGTCCAGATACAAGTTGAAGCCTTTCCCAGATTTCAGGAACAGGGAAGTGATGATTGTTTGCTAACTTTATTCAAACGGTAAAACTCGTAAGTAAGCTCTTTGTAATCCGGCTGTTATTGAATTTGTCGAACTCGAAATTCACAAATAAACCACCCCATTGGCGAACGAGCAAAAGGAGGGAGTTTCATCAAAGAGGGGGGGGGGGACTGGCAGTTTTCCGTCAATTTTACCTACACCTTAGGGAACAAAATCCACTTTTTCTAAACGCCAAAGAGGGGGAATCCCACTTTTCCCACCCTTCTTATCCGCTAGGGGGCGGACGAGCTCATTCTACAAAGGGAGGGGAATTTCATTAAAGAGGGGAATTGGCAGTTTACAGGTCTTTTTATCTTTACCTTGAGGATTAAATTGTTATTTTTGAAAACGATTTGATGGTCGCCCTGGCGGACGGGGGGAAGACCGAAACAGTGGAATTCCCCCCTCTTTGACTTTTTCAAAAATTTGTTTCCTAAGGTGTAGGTAAACTGGCCTGAAAACTGCCAATTCCCCCTCTTTGACGAAATTCCCCTCCCTTTGGGGTATTGGGGATTTAGCTCGTCCGCCAGTGCTCCACAGGGAGGGGAATTGGCAGTTTTCACTTTTCAGGTCCTTTTATCTTTACCTTGAGGATTAAATTGTTATTTTTGAAAACGATTTGATGGTCGCACTGGCGGGCGGGGGGAAGACCGAAAGAGTGGAATTCCCCCCTCTTTGGCAGCTCCAAGAAGTAGAATTTGTACCTCAAAGTAAAATCGCCTAAAAGGAGGGGAAATTCGTCAACGAGGGGGGTATTGGCAGAAATTGGGATTTTTTGCTTACACCTTAGGGAACAAAATTTACTTTTTCAGAACGTCAAAGAGGGGGGATTCTACTTTTCGCACCCCATCTCTCAATTGCGGACGGTAGGGGAAGGGAAAATGGAACTCCCCCTCTCTTTGACGCAATTCCCCCTCCTTTGGAGGTTTAGCTCGTACGCCAGTAGATTGTCGATAATCGAATTTTTCTTCTTCTTATAACCAGTTACGAGGCGGCTTACAAGAGTAAAGTCTAGGGTTTATGATTACTCGGGGTTTATGATTATTGAGAATAAAAACGGTTGATCAAACATGATCTAAGTACGCGTTCAAATTCACAGGACACTTCGAAAATTCGCAAGACGTTGAAAAATAACTTGAAACGCTGAAAAACAAGATACATAACTTCACTGAGCTATATACATGTATATGATTCCATGTTTTATCTGTTTTACATGTCCGAAGAAACTGGCGTTTTAGGACACTGGCGGACGAACGAAATCTCTAAAGGGAGGGGAATCTTCCCAAAGAGGGGGGAATTGGCAGTTTTCAGGCCATTTTACATACACCTCAGGAAAAAAACTATGATTTAAAAAAATTCCAAAGAGGGGGGAATTCCGTTTTTCCCTCCCCTTCTCGTCCGCTAGTGTTCTAGGATATCAAGTTTAGTCTCTAATCAATCGATAACACTGACTTAAATATATTGCAGATAATACATGAAACCGGTTTAATCCAGTTAATTTGAGAGATATACGATTCACTGGACCTGGATCACTAACGGACGAGAAAAGGGGGAGGAATAGAATTCCCCCCTTTTTGGCGATTTCAAAAAGTTGAGTTTGTTTTCTAAGGTGTAGGTAAAATGACCTGATAACTCCCGATTCCCCCTCTTTGAGGAAGTTTCCCTCCCTTTGGAGTATCAGCTCGTCCGCCCGTGATCTGGATGACGTCATTTCGGATTAATGACCGGTCAACAACAGCGGGAGAGCTAATCCTCCAAAGGGAGGGGAATTTTCTCAAAGAATAGGGAATTGACAGTGTTCAGGTCATTCTACCTACACCTTATGAAACAACTTTTACTTTTTGAAGTCCCCAAAGAGGGGGGAATTCCACTCTTCACACCTCTTCTCGTCCGCTAGTGAGAGATATATGATTTACTGGATCCACTGGCGGACGAGCCGATCCTCCAAAGGGAGAAAAATCTTTCCAAAAAAGAGGAAATTGACAGTTTTCAGGTCATTTTACCTACACCTAAGGGAACAATTTCTACTTTTTGAAAGCGTCAAAGAGGGGGAATTCCGCTTTTCCCACCTCTTCTCTAGCAAATCCTCCAAAGGGAGGGGAATCTTTCCAAAAAGAGGGAGATGAAAATTTTCAGGTCATTTTTTATGCATCTTAGGGAACACATTTTAATTTTTGAATTCCCTAAGAGGGGGGAATTCCAGTACCCCCTTTCCGTCCGCTAGTGAGAGATATATGATTTACAGAATCTGAACGACGCACTAGCGGACGAGAAAGGATGGGGAAAAGTGAAATTCCCCCCTTTTTGACGTTCTGAAAAAGTAAATTTTGTTTTTAAAGGTGTAAGTAAAATATCCCAATTTCTGCCAATTCCCCCCTCTTTGACGAATTTCCCCTCCCTTTAGCTGGTCCACCAGTGAGACGACGTCATTTTGGATTAAAGATCGGTCAACAACAGCGGGAGAGAACGAGAGGAAAAAATATCGTAGTAGTAGCGGTAGCTACTACTATATATGATTGGGCCCGAAAGTTTAATTTCACCCCTAAATAATCATCCTATAAACTTTTCATTGGCACCATTGAATTCTCCATAGTTTAAAACCTGGGGGTAGCCAAAATTTCTAATTGTTTTAATTAACGGCACACGCGCAAGGACCGGCGCAAGCGCACGCCTACCCTTAACGCAAGCAACTTTGTTTTTTTCGCCAAGTGGGACAAACCCATAACTGTTTTTAAAACGTCCCGGTTAGGAAGTGTGATACCACTGTTGTATACACACACGCGTGGTCCAAGGAATGTGATGAAAATTGATAGGCTCTCATAAAGTAGCGAGCTGATTTTTTGGCGAAAATAACGGATCAAGGCGCAAGCAAGATACTGAATCTTGATGTGCCATGGCACATATGTGATGGCACATTTTGTGGCTCAAATTTTGGTTCCATTCCATTTAAATCTGGTTAGACTGAATGGAAGAAAGTTTTTTTTGTAAAGCTGACGTTCTGGTCGCTGAAAGTTTTATCATGGAGCTAACGTTCGAAGGCGCAAACAATATAATGGGTACTTAAGTGGCACATTGAGGCTTTAATTAATGTTCTTTCATTGCAGGGTGACCGAAAATTCTTTATACAGGGGGATTCGAAATTACAATACAGGGTGATATGAAATTTCATTTTACGGTTACTAAAACAGTTGTAGTTGATGTCCCAAAAACCATTACAGGGTTACCGTAAAAATTTCTATTCAAAATTTCATTACAGGGTGATCGAAAATTCATCATACAGGGTGAATCGAAACTCAATAACTGAGTGATAAGGATTTTTTCCACTTACAATTGCTGACCCAAAAGTCATTACAGGGTGCTTGAAATTGTCTTTGGCGAAAATTTCATTACAGGGTGACATGAAATTTTACAACGTGATATGAAATTTCATTTCACGGTTATTACAGCATTTTTAGTTGATGTCCCAAAAACCATCACAGGGTTACCGTAAAATCTCTATCCAAAATTTCGTTACAGGGTGATTGAAAATGCATTACAGGGTGGTTGAAATTGTCTTTGAAAAAAATTTCATTACAGGGTGACTCGAAATTCCAATACAGGGTGATATGAAAATTTCATTTTACGGTACAGCATTTAAAGTTGATGTCCCAAAAATCATTACAGGGTTACCGAAAAATTACTATTCAAAATTTCGTTACAGGGTGACCGAAAATTAATTATGCAGGGTGAATCGAAATTTCAAAACGAGTGATGTAGATTTTCACGTTAGCACTTACCATTGGTAACCCAAAACCGAAAAATCTTCACTCGAAAACTTCATTACAGGGTGATCGAAAATTCATCATACAGGGTGAATCGAAATTTCAAAACTCAGTTATAAGGTTTTTTACTTACAATTGTTGACTCAAAAGTCATTACAGGGTGGTTGAAACTGTCTTTGGCGATTTCATTACAGGGTGACTCGAAATTCCAATACAAGGTGATATGAAATTTCATTTTACGGTTACTACAACATTTGTAGTTGATGTCCCAAAAATCATAACAGGGTTACGGTTAAATCTCTATTCAAAATTTCATTACAGGGTAACCGAAAATTGATTACAGGGTGGTTGAAATTGTCTTTGGCAAAAATTTCAATACAGGGTGACTCAAAATTCCAATACAGGGTGATATGAAAACTTCATTTTACGGTACAGATTTAAAGTTGATGTCCCAAAAATCTTTACAGGGTAACCGAAAAATCTGCGATCAGAATTTTATTACAGGGTGACCTAAAATTAAATATGCAGGGTGAATCGAAACTTCAAAACGAGTGATATAGATTTTTACGTTAGCACTTACCATTGGTAACGCAAAACCGAAAAATCTTCACTCGAAAATTTCATTACAGGGTGATCGAAAATTCATCATACAGGATGAATCGAAATTTCAAAACTCAGTTATAAGGATTTTTTACTTACAATTGTTGACCCAAAAGTCATTACAGGGTGGTTGAAATTCTCCTTGGCGAAAATTTCAATACAGGGTGACTCGAAATTCCAATACAGGGTGATATGAAATTTCATTTTACGGTTACTACGCATTTGTAGTTAATGTCCCAAAAACCATTACAGGGTTACTGAAAAATATTTGTCCAAAATTTCATTACATGGTGACCGAAAATTCATTATGCAGGGTGAATCGAAATTTCAAAACGAGTGATATAGATTTTTACTTACATTTGTTGACCCAAACGTCATTACAGTTTGGTTGAAATTGTCTTTGGCAAAAATTTCATTACAGGTTGACTCGAAATTTCAATACAGGGTGATATGAAATTTTATTTTACGGTTACTACAGCATTTGTAGTTGATGTCCCAAAAACCATTACAGCGTTACCGTAAAATCTCTATTTAAAATTTCATTACAGGGTGACCGAAAATTCATTATGCAGGGTGAATCGAAATTTTAAAACTGAGTGATAAGGAAACCAAAAAATATTCACTCAAAATTTCAAAACAGGGTGATCGAAAATTCATCATACGGGGTGAATCGAAATTAAGGAAAATATCTATAGAAAAGATGATTTATTGACTTATGTATAGAAAAGTTGTATACAAGAAACGAAAATGCCAAACGGCAATAAGTGAGTACATATGATTGGTCAAAAATGGCATCTATAGATAGAAAAGGTGAAAACAAGGAATTTAAGACATATAGTTTAACTGTAAGTAACCTTAAAAACATTGAGCTTGCAGAGTAATTTATACTCAACTCAATTGGTCAATCATATCAGGCTGCGATTTTTTTTCTATCAAACTTTTAGAGAATATTGTCTCAGTTACTACCAAACAAATTTTAGGATTGGACTCGAACAAACACTCTAGCAAACAAAGTCAATAGCATATCATTATATTGTCAAATAACACTACCAATTACTGCAGATAAAATAACACTAAACAAAATTTTGTCTGCCGTTGACCACGAACAAACATTCAAATTGGCGGGGTGTAAAAAATAACGAAAAAAATTTTTTTTCCGCGAATTTTCATTTTTATTTTATGGATATTATTTTGCAGATTTTTTTCATGTTTTTTTTCGTGGAAATAAATTGATTTTTGAAAATAAAACAATTTTCAAAGTTTAATAAAATTGTTAAAAATTATTTTAACATAACAAAAAACAAACGTATTTTCATGAAAATTACATGAAAAAATCAGCGAAACAAGATCTATACAATAAAAATAAAAATTCCCGGAATTTTTTAAAAAATTTCCCAACAACTTTTTCCGGTAGTTTTTTTACCACTCCGCCAATTTGAACGTTTGTTCGTGGTCAACGGCGCACAGAATTTTGTTTAGTGTATATATAAGCTTTACAAATTACTTTGATCAGTTGATTTCCACGAACAAACTGAATTCATGGTCGCCTTATACGCAACAGTTATTATGTACTAAAAATAATAATTCCTGGAACCCCATAACTGTCCGTGCTAATATTTTGTTTATAGTAACTGTGACAATATTCTCTAAAAGTTTGATAGAAAAAAAATCGCAGCCTGATATGATTGACCAATTGAGTTGAGTACAAATTACTCTGCAAGCTCAATGTTTTTAAGGTTACTTACAGTTAAACTATATGTCTTAAATTCCTTGTTTTCACCTTTTCTATCTATAGATGCCATTTTTGACCAATCATATGTACTCACTTATTGCCGTTTGGCATTTTCGTTTCTTGTAATATATTTCCACCCTTTGAAAAATCGAGTAATGCAACGTCACTGAAAAGTTGTAGGGTAAACTGTTTCTAATCTGGCAGTTCTTACTCATTGAATCATTTCCCTTGCATTTGGGAAAGTTTGCTCATCCGCCATTCGGTTTCGCTTAATTACTAGTGGTCATCAGCACTGGAGGCCCGCCAGTGGCGGACGAGTTAATCCTCCAAAGGGAGGTGATTTTTGTCAAAGAGGGAGCATTTGCAGTTCTCGGGTCAATTTACCTTCCTCTTAGGGAACCAAACTTTTCTTTTGAACATGTGAAAGAGGGAATTCCCCTTTTTCGTTCTTCTCTCGTTCACTAGTGGTCATCAGCAGCGGATGAGTATGTGTACTGGCGGATGAGCCGATTCTCTCAAAAGAGAGGAACTTCTTCAACGAGGGAGTATGTCAACCAATGACACTTTTTAATTGCCTTAAAAGGGGGAATTCCCCTTTTTCATTCCTCTCTCGTCCTCTCGACCAAGTAATAAAAATTTTATATTCTAGTTTTACATATTGCAAAGTCACATTGGAACTGCCAAAGAGGGAGAAATACACTTTTCTGTTCTTTTGCCGTATCCCAGAGGTAAAAAGAGGCAAAAACCCTCGAGACAACTGGGTGACTACCCCATTATTTTGCACTTTCACCCAGTGATGAACGACGTGGTGAGGGAAAAGCAGGATTCTTCCTTCTTTGGGAGTTTCAAAAAGTTTCGTTCAATTCTCAACGTTGGGATAAAACTGCCTGAATTCCGCTAACGTAGAAGTACTGTCTATAAAGTACATTCATTGTATATACATATGTACATACATACCTAAATATGAACGGTAACGGATTTCAACAATATATGCTTTTTTATTATACAATGATCGAGCTATACCCAAACAATTTTTGACTAGCAGTAAACTGTGGTCAAACACCTTCAAAATTACCAATTATCTTCAAAGAAACCGCTGAAAACTTCAAGATCGAAAAGTTGATAGTATCGGAGATTTTATCAGGTCTCAAGATGAACGTGGAACAGCAGTAAACATTAAAGTTACTGGCGGACGAGCCAAACCTCCAAAGGGAGGGGAATTTCGTCACTGAGGGGGGAATCGACAGTTTTCGAGCGATCTTATCTACCCTAGGGAACAAACTGCCTTTTCAAAATTACCCAAGATAAGAAATTCCACATTTCGATCCCCTCCTCGTCCGCTAGTGATTAAAATTACAAATTAGTCATGGAAACAAAGCTGTGACAAAGGATTTGTTGACCAGAATTTTTTTTATTTGAGCAAAATTTCTAACTTTTTTGGCAATTTTTTTTGCTCACTTACATTTTCATGGCAATCAATCTATGTAGTAACAGATTTGCACAAACAAAATGTTCTCGATTAAGTTGGAATTTGAATTTGAATTCTTGGCGTAGGTTTACAATAATCCGAAGAAGCTGTTCAGTGATTTTAGGGACCGATTTTCAGAGAGATATCTTGATCAAACTAGAGTAGCTCGTTGGATGTTGTTTAGAAAAGGGCGTCAAAAAAACTCCACGGATTCTGAATTCTCACTGATAGACAGAGCTACATACATAGAGTAAGATGATTGGGCCGCAATCATCTTGTATTTTAGTAAACCCTGTATTACTTTTAAATGTTTGAACGTATGTTGCTATGGTGACAACCAGTCAATATTATTGTTACGTCATTGATTTTAGGGGTTAGTACTTGTATTTTGAGACGCGCATATTTTATGTATAGAAAATAACAGGCAGTTCAGTGTTGCGCTTTGGGCCCTAAAGAGCGGCTGCGTATGTTTTTCTTTGTGGTGCCCGTAGGAAGTTTTATGAAGTGAAAGCGCATTTTTTTTCCGCTAATATTTGAACAGGTATTATTATTGTATTGGTGACCGGGCATATGAAATATTGTAATGATCGAATGAGGAGTCGGTGCCGGAATTGATATAACAACAACAGGAAACTAACTGGCACAACAACCTAAAATTAACTATAGTTAATTCGCTCCCAACTACATTATTCTATCGAATGTACAGGGTGGGCGAAAAAATACCCAACCGGTAATGACTGGAGCTATGAAAGACCAACTCAATCGTATTTGCTTTCACTCCAAAAGTCGACATTTTAACGGGATTGTTTC
>CAXIWR010000178.1:148714-160204 GCA_964036265.1 Daptonema setosum | reverse complement strand
TTTGTTCCAAGTTTAATTTTTTTTTAAATTTTTCTTTTTTTGTGTTTTCTTATTTTCTGTACATTGTTTTGGAGACATTCTAGAAAGTTCTTTATTATTTTTACGTTCACTATACTTCATATCATTTATTATGGGCGTAGTGGAACCAAATGTTAAACCGTAACAAAGTTATGCTTTATTTTTATTGCGTTAATGTCGTCGCAGTTACACTTACAGTTTTTTAAATCACTTTGAGACTGAACAGACAGTCAGACATACGGTTTACTGATGCATATTCACAATTTACGGTATGTACTAATTCATTCTGGCTGGAAATGTTCAAGTGAGTGAGTGAGGCAGTTTTCCATAAGCTACCCTTTTTTCATCTTCAAGTTTCTCATATCGCTCATATGCCTAAGCCTAAGCCGAATACGGAGCCAATGTTCATTCCTAAGCCAAAGCCTAAGTTACAAGCTCGGAACTAAGCCTAAGCCGGAGCCTTAATCGAATGGATTGAAGTTGAACAGTAAAATAAGAAAAAGGGTAGGGTATGGAGATTCTGCTAGGTAATTTCCCAACCCTACCCTTTTTTCATCGAGATTTAGAAGTATTTCGACCCGTCTTTTTGGCCGAAAACGAATACATAGCAGAAAGTTATTTCTAAGCCTAAGCCTGATACATAGGCATGCAAAAAAGCCAAATCCTAAATCTGAATTGACTTGGAGAAGAAATAATATACAAAAGAGAAAAGGGGTAGCTTTTGTAATTCTGCGTGAGGCAGTGAGTGAGTGAGTGAGTGAGTGAGTGAGTGAGTGAGTGAGTCAGTTTATCGTATCAGACATAGCTTACAATTTACTACCACAAAGCATTATTGAGTTAAGTAAACGTGCTTTCAAAACTGCCATATCTAAAACTGAATTTATTACCAACTTTCTCAAACAGCTTTCTGTACGTGCCATTCCAGAATCATCACATATTGTAAAAATTTTGGATTTGTGAAATTTCATTGTTATTGTAGCTTTATCTTAACTATCACGTTCTATTTCAGATTTTTTTGGTTTTTTGCTCCCTTGTTGTCAATCTTTTGATAATTGCTTGAAACCAGTGTCTGTTTATGACCGAATGAAATACATACATACAGTGAGTTAGTTAGTGAGGGAGTGAGCGCGTGAGTGAGGGAGTGAGCGAGTGAGTGAGTGAGTGAGTGAGTGATCATAAAGTTAGTTAGCATACACAACATCTACAGTAACAGTATGCAAGTATCATCAACTTTCGTTGTTTAAACAGTGTTTAGTATAGCTTACGTGACATTCTGTATAAAATATATACTGTTCGAAACAAAATCAAGGTCAGTCAATCAGTCAGTCGGTCAGTCAGTCAGTCAGTCAGTCGTGTTATAAAAAATACCAATAGCGGGCGATGCGAGCGATTATAATTTTCAATGTTGCATGGTTTACTGTACGCAGTCAAGTCAATCAAAAAAATGCTATCTAATGCTACATAACTTGTTTAGTCAGTCAGTCAGTCAGTCAGTCAGTCAGTCAGTCAGTCCGTCAGTCAGTCAGTCAGTCAGACAGAAAATCAGTTATTCAGTCAGTCAGACTGTCACCAAATTTTTTTCAATGTACAATCCTGATACAAACATTCTTCAAACCTTATTCTGGATCAATCTGGCTGAGATTCCCTCTACACTCTAGAATGCAAACCAGCTGCGACCAAATATCCGTTACAAGTTTCTTTTAAACATACTGTCTGATTGACTGACTGACTGACTGACTGACTGACAGACAGACAGACTGCCTGAGTGACTGACTGACTGACTGACTGACTGACTGAATGACTGACTGACAGACTGACTGAGTGACTGACGGACTGACGTACTGACAGACTGACCGACTGACAGGCTGACTGACTTACTGACTGATTGACTGACTGATTGACTGACTGTCGGACGGACAGACTGACGAGTGACTGAGTGACTGGCTAACTGAGGAAATGACTGACTGACTGATTGGCTAACGGTTCGAGAGTGACTGACTGACTCATTATAAAGGAGCGAACTCATTACACAACACACAGTGGTGGAAATCCGACAGTCATCCTATTACGGTTTAGTTACATACCACACTTTATTAGATCAATCAGTCACTTAATATATGTAGTTACTCAGTCACTCAGTCAGTCAGTCAGTCAGTCAGTCAGTCAGTCAGTCAGTCAGTCAGTTAGTCAGTCAGTCAGTCAGTCAGTCAGTCAGTAACTTGATGTTCTCAAACCCGATCAATCTGGTTGATACTCACATCCGAACGATGCAAAACCGGCTGCCTCGAGATGGCGCATAGTCAGCCCACATATATTTATTCTATTCTAAAGTACATACACTAGCGGACGAAAATGGGTGGGGAATTCCCCCCTCTTTGGCGGTTTCAAAAACTAAAATTTGTTACCTAAGGTGTAGGTAAAGTGGTTAAGGTAAGTTCTTTGACAAAATGCCCCTTCCTTGGGAGGTTTGGCTCGTCCGCCCATGAGTGCATAGACTCACAGTCAACCTCTGTTCTTGAAGTATTCGGATTACGATACTTTGAAGACTCACAGGATGTTCTTTATCACGTACATACGTACAAAACTTCTTGTATGTAGCAAATATATGTAAAATGACATGTGTAAAATGGGGGTTTACCAGTTCTTGAAATTGAATTTTAATGCGCGTTATTTTTTCGTAAAGTTATCCGAAGGCTCATTGAAAAGTAAGTTTACTCACACATTTCAGTCACTAAAAACTCATTTACTCACTCAATCCCTGACTCACTCACTCACTCACTCACTCACTCACTCACCCACTCACTCACTCACTCACTCACTCACTCACTCACTCACTCACTCACTCACTCACTCACTCACTCACTCACTCACTCACTCACTCACTCACTCACTCACTCACTCACTCACTCACTCACTCACTCACTCACTCACTCACTCACTCACTCACTCACTCACTCACTCACTCACTCACTCACTCACTCACTCACTCACTCACTCACTCACTCACTCACTCACTCACTCACTCACTCACTCACTCACTCACTCACTCACTCACTCACTCACTCACTCACTCACTCACTCACTCACTCACTCACTCACTCACTCACTCACTCACTCACTCACTCACTCACTCACTAACTCACCCACTCACTCACTCACTCACTCACTCACTCACTCACTCACTCACTCACTCACTCACTCACTCACTCACTCACTCACTCACTCACTCACTCACTCACTCACTCACTCACTCACTTACTCACCAGACAACGACCCCGCATACCAGACCCGTCGCTGCTTCACTTTATTTAGTCGATGATCGCGAGAGAAACAACCGGTTTTTGTATCCACGTTTTCTCAGCCGTTTCGGTGGCGTATTGCATTGTTGTTGTTGTTGTTGAAATTGTTGTTGTTGTTGTTGTTGTTGTTGTTGTTGTTGTTGTTGTTGTTGTTGTTGTTGTTGTTGTTGTTGTTGTTGTTGTTGTTGTTGTTGTTGTTGTTGTTGTTGTTGTTGTTGTTGTTGTTGTTGTTGTTGTTGTTGTTGTTGTTGTTGTTGTTGTTGTTGTTGTTGTTGTTGTTGTTGTTGTTGTTGTTGTTGTTGTTGTTGTTGTTGTTGTTGTTGTTGTTGTTGTTGTTGTTGTTGTTGTTGTTGTTGTTGTTGTTGTTGTTGTTGTTGTTGTTGTTGTTGTTGTTGTTGTTGTTGTTGTTGTTGTTGTTGTTGTTGTTGTTGTTGTTGTTGTTGTTGTTGTTGGCTCTGGCGGCAGTGGCGGCGAACGCAACATTAATATCAGACGGTTGCTTCTTCCATTATGCCTGTTCACCTATGTTTATGACATACAGTATCTACGCGCCGTGCAATTAAGTTATTGCGACAATCCTTTTCTGCGACACCTTCATTCTGCGACATTCCTTTTTGTGAAACTCTTTTCTAATCCAAATTAACATCAGGTTCCTGAATTAAAATGTGTTCAGGCGAAATCACGCGAGCAAACCAGCACGCATTCCACTTCAGTCTTCAAGCAATTAATACAGCCAAGGTATCTTGTTTTACAGTGGTTTTCGTTTTAATTGAAATCTGTTTCTGGCGCGCCCCCAAATTTCCATGAGAAAAAAATCTCTTTTCCCATCATACTTGCGAAAGATGCAAATGTTGAGTCGAATAAATTCTTATTTTAAGATTATCACTTCTGACATCAATTCATATTTAAAAAAATTTTCTTCCATCATACTTGCGACGAGATGCAAATGTTGAGTCGAATCAATTCATATTTTCAGATTATCATTTTGATAACCAGCCACCCTGTATATGGGGAACTTCAAGTCATGGAAGTTGGTAGAATCAGAAAGCTCAATAGAAAATCATGATTTTAATTACTCGAGGTAGCTTCCTTGGAATTTTTCTATTCTTCAAAGTCTATTCAAGTATATTTTCCAAAAGTCTTAAAAATAACAATTTTCCAAAAGTCTTAGAAACAGCTATTTTTCAAACGTCTTAGAAATAGCTATTTTCTAAAAGTCTTAAAAAGAGCTATTTTCCAAAATCAAATTTTTTTCCAATTATTATACAACTTACCTTTTACCACTCAGAAAAATCCACTTCACATGATGATCGGACTAATATTTATCGTTTCATAGTTTTTACTGTATACGTAGACGCGTCACAACACCGTCGACACAAACAACCAAACATATATGTAGTCGCTTAGAATTTTGCCCGTTCACAATAAGTTCGGCGAAAACTCGGTTTCGGCGAAAACTTTTCTCTCTTACCGTTCGGATGAATAACCGTAATAAAAAGTCAGCGTTTTTTTTTAATTATGGAATATTCTACTTGTTAGGCTTCACTTGTGTAAATCTTTTCAAGTTTGAGCTGCAGTTTTGCGATTTTTTTCCAAAAAGAACCTTCTAGAATAGGGATGTCTGTGAACGTCCATGTCAGTCAACACTCCACAGTGTCTGACATTATCGGACGATGAGAGGAATTCCCCCCTCTTCGGCGATTTCAAGAAGTAGAGTTTGTTCCCTACGGAGTAGGTAAAATTAACTAATTTCCACTGATTCCCCCTCTTTGGTGAATTCCCCCTCCCTTTGGAGGTTTGGCTCGTCCGCCGGTGTTGATTGATATAAACTTGCACGAAACGTCGTCTTTAGCCGTTTATGTGCTGCTAAAATATATTATATTATACCGATGTATTCTATAAAAAACGGGTAAAATGTACTTATATAAAAATGGTTGCTGAAAATGAGTTAGCAACTATTTTTTCATTACCGTTTTCGAATAGGAAGCCCAGTCACATTCCATTGATTTTGTGATAAAAACATGGTGAAGACAGTGAACTTGTTCGGGAAACGAAATATAATATGGTTTTTTTTCAATTTTAGATTAAGATGAAACGTCAACTGTCAATCATGAAATTTCATTCTTTTTACACACATTAGTCTATAAATAAGTCAGTTAGTCAATCAGTCAATCAATGAGTCAGTCAGTCTGTCATTCAGTGAGTCAGTCAGTCAGACATTCTGTTAGTCAAACAGTCAGTCAGTACATACATAAGTGTGAGTCAGTCGGTAAGTCAGTCAGTCAGTCAGTGAGTCAGTCAGTCAGTCAGTCAGGCAGGCAGTCAGTCACTCAGTCAGTCCATCATCATTTGTATCGTTACACAGTATCAACGTTCAAAACTAGCATGTTCAGTCAACCTCAATTTCAGCAAACCAGAACTTGTATCATACCCTAATAATTTTCCAATCAGTCATGATAAATGTTTTTTTCAGATTAGTTTCACTCCATCTTGTTTTAGGACAGCTGTGAACACATAAATTTGGTTTCATGGAGACTATGCAAATTACTTTGTAAATGTACACATGAAAAAATTCTATACAGCAAAAAAAGAACGCACTTTCGAAGATAGTCTCCGAATCAAGTGGGGGAAAATGAACAACCTTGAAACATTATTTATTTTAGCTTGACCTGAGCATCGGGATATCAAATGTTATTGATAGCTTATATAGGGAGCTTTCAGTGGTTTATCAGACTTGATATTATTTGTATATATATAATAATATCAGAAAGATTCTGTGAAATCCGCAAATTTGGTGGTCTCCTTGTATGGGTACATAATTTTTTACTTACATAGTTGGTTTCTTCCATTAACTGAAGACATCGACACACACTATTACTATATCAGAATGTTGTTTTCGTAGTGGCCAGAGAGTAAAAGAAACTGACAGGCAGCGGCAGAAACCCCAGAGCAACGCAATCAGGATCTCAAGTCAGGTTTCAAACTTGAGGCCGCCAGTTTACGAGGCCAGTGACCTACGCATTAGGCTAGACAGGCGACAAAAAAACTGAGTCAATAAGTCGTCTTCTTAAACCGAAAACTTTTGGCGATTTGAAATCAAATCTGTTTCTGGCGCAATAAAGGAATTTTTTCATTAAAAATTCCATCTCGAATATAGAATGAAGAATCCCACCAATCCAGGCGTCTCGATTAAGGGACGAAACGCCATCCTTTTTTCACACACTTTATTTATTTATACAATCAGTTTTGTCTACGTACTTACATAGCAGACTAATCAACCAATCAGTGCCGTGCTCTTCTATGACAGGCTCCGCCTACAACGGTTGTGGAATAATAAATCTTATATGTAGGCCATGTTGAGTAAAAATACAGTTACTGAAATGTAAAGATGATTGTCAGTAAATCATACAGTCAGTCAGACAACCAGTTTGTCAGTCTGTGCGTCAGTTGGCCGGTCAGTCAGTCAGTCAGTCAGTCAGTCAGTCAGTCAGTCAGTCAGTCAGTCAGTCAGTCAGTCAGTCAGTCAGTCAGTCAGTCAGTCAGTCAGTCAGTAGTCAGTCAGTCAGTCAGTCAGTCAGTCAGTCAGTCAGTCAGTCAGTCAGTCAGTCAGTCAGTCAGTCAGTCAGTCAGTCAGTCAGTCAGTCAGTCAGTCAGTCAGTCAGTCAGTCAATCAATCAGTCTGTCAGACAGTCAGTCAGTCAGTCAGTCAGTCAGTCATTCAGTCATTCAGTCAATCAGTCAGTCAGCCAGTAAGTCAATCAGTCAGTCAATCAGTCATTTGCATGGTAGACTCTTCGGCGACAGAGGGAAAACAACTTTTGTGATGCTTTTTCGTAAACAACCACGAAGTGAAAACTCGTTTGATTTTGTCACTGATTCAAATCACAAGTCAGTCAGTCACTCAGTAAATCAGTCATTCAGTCAGTCAGCCAGTCAGTCAGTCAGTCAGTCAGTCAGTCAGTCAGTCAGTCAGTCAGTCAGTCAGTCAGTCAGTCAGTCAGTCAATCAATCAGTCAGTCAATCAGTCAGTTAGTCAGTCAGTCAAACAGTCAATCAGTTATTTGCGTGGTAGACTCTTTGGCGACAGTAGGAAAACTTTTTTTTCGTAAACAACTACGATGTTTTGAATTGAAAACTCGTTTGAGTCTTTCATTGATTCCAATCACAACACTATTGAAAACAGCTTCTTTCGCGGGCGGTTGAGAAACGCATGACTTAGTGCACTAGCGGACGAGAAGGGGAGGGAAAAGTGAAATTCTCTCCTCTTTGGAGTGTTGTAGAGTTTGTTTTTTTAATGGGTAGGTAAAATGGCATAATTCCTGTTAATTTCCCGCTCTTTGGAAGAATTCCCCCCACTTTGGGGTTTTGATACAAATGTTGACATGATGTTACTGTTTACAGGAATTTTGTTTATGGGGATGTTCTAGGGTATTTGTTCTACTGTATTTGTACAGTAGTTAGCTCAGGGTTTCATTCTCCAAACTCGAAATCGAAAATGACTTACAGTTCCAGTAAAGATGTTTTTATTTTGTGCCATTTTTGATCGATTTTGCCACTTATTTTGGCTTATAACACAGTTTATTGTAACATACTTGCAGGCAGTACTAGTCTGAAAGTTTGTGATTGAAAATGAGCTCTACACAATCGTTGTTATCTTCCTTGAGTCATGTAGTTACTTCAATTCTTCCCTCTTCTTATCTCTATTCATCATGTTTGGCGTCTCGTTTCAGGGATGTAACACCTTTCAACTTTTTTCCATAATATCCCAAATTATTTTCATGAAATGAATACTAAATTACGTTTACGTACATACATGTATACTGTACACATAAAATGAGTTAGGCTTGCAAAACTTTGAACTGAACTGGTGCGTCAAAAACTTTTCTTAATAACAAGAAACCCTGAATAGACTGGAAATGATGATAAAAGATATATAAATAGCTATTGAACAGTAAAATGTTTCTAACGTACGCCTTTTGCTCCTTCCAGATTATTCCATACTCCCTTTCCAGTTTATTCCCTACGCCCGTTGTGAACAGATAACGCACAAGTTTCTGTTTTTATATCTTGTTTGTATACATATTAGTTAGAACGCATCATTCATCTAACTGTTGCAATTACACCAACTGCAACTTATCATTGCTGAAAGAGGATAGAAAAAATTCAGCCCATCATTATTGTTGCACATTGACACAGCGAAACATGCAGATCGACAGTCGACACCATGCACGATCTGTCCACGTTTTTACATGCTCCACATGTGCGCAGGGTCAGTACGTAGGCAACATGAACTAGTAACGATGAACTAGCCATACATTCCCAGGAAGATTCCAGTACCTGAGTTAGTTAACGTTTCATTCAGGATTCAACTGGTTACTTTCGGCCACGTCAATGAACTCTTCTGCGACGCCAACCTAATTAGTGTACTGTATGTTAACGAACTAGAAAAATAATCAGTTTTCTTTGTTGTATGTTTTAGCATATACAGTTTCACTGAGTTAAGTCAAAGAGCCAAGTTTCAACCGGGCAGTCAGTTTCAGCCATTTCAGCCAATTTTTCTGAATCCCAGAGAGCCCAAGTATCTAAGCCTAAGCCTAAACCTAAGTATGTTGCTTATCTGATTTTGTCGTCTGTCTAGTCAAGTGGTTAGGGCGTCGGACACGTAAACTGGTGGTCGTGGGATCAAAACTGTGTTGTGGGATTTAGGCACGGACTCTGCTCTGAGGTTTCGGCCATGCCCGTCAGTTTTCTCAACCTCTCCGGCCACTACGAACACATTATCTTAATATGAGTTAGTGATATAGTTAGTTACATAGTTAGTGATATAGTTAGTTACATAGTTAGTGATATAGTTAGTTACATAGTTAGTGATATAGTTAGTTACATATTCAATGATATAGTTGGTTACATAGTTAGTGATATAGTTATTAAGATAGTTAGTGATATATGTAGTTGGTTTGATAGTTAGTGATATAGTTAGTTACATAGTTAGTGATATGTGTAGTTCGTTTGATAGTTACTGATATAGTTAGTTACATAGTTAGTTAAATAGTTAGTTACATAGTTAGTGATATAGTTAGTTACATAGTTAGTGATATAGTTAGTTACATAGTTAGTGATATAGTTAGTTACATAGTTAGTGATAAAGTTAGTTACATATTCAATGATATAGTTAATTACATAGTTAGTGATATAGTTATTAAGATAGTTAGTGATATATGTAGTTGGTTTGATAGTTAGTGATATAGTTGGTTACATAGTTAGTGATATGTGTAGTTCGTTTGATAGTTAGTGATATAGTTAGTTACATAGTTAGTTAAATAGTTAGTTACATAGTTAGTGATATAGTTAGTTACATAGCTAGTGATATAGTTAGTTACATAGTTAGTGTGTCTTGTTGGCAGAAAAGAGCATGTTGTCCCAGTGAATAAGAACTCCAACTTAAAAAAACTTGTTATTGGTTAACAAGAAAGTCTGAACAGCATATACATAGTTACGAAAACTGACGCGCATTTGAATTCAATCTCCTGGTCAACTGGAAAGGGTGTCGGGAAACTTATAGTCTAACCAGGGTATTTTGTTAGCCAAAACACATTTTGGCGCGCAGTTCGTATTCAAATCTGTCTTTGGCGCGTTTTATAAGTATCGACATTTTTTTACTCAACATTTGAGCAAATATGAAATTTGCCCTTAATTCATTGCAAACGTGCATCCCCGACCTGCAAAAATAAATTTGGATAACCAGAAACCCCGAGCAAAATATAATAATATGCATTATGTGAAACGCAAGTCTATCTGGAATTTTTTTAGACAAACATAAACGCACATAATCTACGAAACGGAACCACAAACTGACATACAGTGCGTTCATCGGGTTACGACTATTTCTGGGTCATTTCATGTAAAACCTTTCCCTCACGCCCAAACAGTGTGGACGTCTCGTTAGCAAGGGTGATTAAATTTAACGTGAACAAAAACACTTCATTCGGCATGAGTTCAATGGCGTAGATTTGGGAGTAAGGGAAAGGTCTTACAACAGGAAATCCTAGAAAAGAATCGTAATCGAATAAACATCGCCAGTTGGGGAGTATAAAACTATACTAGCGGACGAAAAGTGTTGGGGAAAATGGAAATACCCTCTTTTTTGGCGTTTCCTAAAAAAGATTATGTTCTGTATCATTTGACTAAATTTACGTGAAAACTGCCAATTCCCAATATTCGATGAAATTTCTCTCCTTTTAGAGGATTGGCACGTCTGCCACTGTATCAGACAGCACAGAATGTCAATTCTAATTGCTCTTCCGCACCTGTGTCGGACAGTACACACTGTTTATTCTAATTTCCCCTTCCGCCACTGTATCAGACAGTAAACACTGTTGATTCTAATTTCCCCTTCCGCCACTGTATCAGACAGTAAACACTGTTGATTCTAATTTCCCCTTCCGCCACTGTATCAGACAGTACAACGTGTCAATTCTAATTGCTCTCCCGCCACTGCTCCAGACAGTACAGACTGTCGATTCTAATTTCCCTTCCGCCACTGTATCAGACAGTAAACACCGTTGATTCTAATTTCCCTTCCGCCACTGTATCAGACACTAAACACTGTTGATTCTAATTTCCCTTCCGCCACTGTATCAGACAGTAAACACTGTCGATTCTAATTTCCCTTCCGCCACTGTATCAGACAGTACAGACTGTTGATCCAATTTCCCTTCCGCCACTGTGTCGGACAAAACATAATGTTGATTTTTAAGTCTGTAATTGACTGTCTGCTTCTCAGACGAGCCACTACCAAAATGACCAGAGCCGTACACTGACGTGTAAACATAAGAAACATCCCCGATAGGGTGTATCAAACACACAGACTGTCGATGGGAAAAACCCGAAACTGCTGCTTAGCATAATAACTATCAAGTTTGTTTCGATAATTTATGCTTTGCGTAAAACATGAGTTAGTCTGAGATCGTTTTTCAAACATTAACGCACCTACTAAACAAAAATATTCATCGGCGATTTTGGTCTATCAATCAGACAGTACTGTACAAGTCTGTCTGTACCGCTTTTCAGACAATAAATATAATATAAACTGTGTTCTTGGTTCATGACCGTTCGAACCAGTTCATTTGTGAGATTCTGAAAAAGTTTATAAGATAATTCATTGAATATTGCA